>JAUZNJ010035167.1:0-12385 GCA_034780135.1 Jordanella pulchra
ATATAAGAGAGACAGAGTTGATACTTTTTGACTTAAAAAAAATTAAGATTTTGGATATTGGAGAAAAGAAAAAGTAAAACACAGCAGAAGGAGCAGCTAGAGGATTTTAAATCTGAACAGTTGTGAATGAGGGGACTGTGGCATCCCTGCACACTTGCATACGCAAACACATAACAGATGGGCCTCAGGGGGATTAAAGAGACAATCTCAGTGAGCCCGATACAGACGAGTGAATCTAATGCTCTTCAGCTCAAAACAACTGCTAGATTCCCTACTGGTTTGACATTTGCCTTTTTTTACTCTTCACACAATAATAAAAAGCGACCCTCGTGGTACAGAAAGTCCTACAGCACAGCCTTATCTGTTGTTGAGCTCAAATGCTTTTTCTCAAGTACATTTACATTTACTATTTATTTAGCGTATGGAAAAACAACTTTAAAGCGAGAGTGTTTACAGAATATTACTAATTTTCAAAGCCTTGGAGAGGTCTTATCTCAAACAACTGATAAACAGCTTTTTATAATGAGGAAGGTTTAAAAAAGAGAAAGAGAAAAATTACTCTACCTGGAACCCCAGATTTCACCATCGGGAAAGCAGCAAACATGAAAAGACAAAGAAAAGAAACCAGTGGTTAGCATTTGTGTTGTTGTTTTTTTCCTAAATCCAAAGCTTTAAGAGGCTCTTGAATCCAAATAGTTAGCAATGCTCCAGAGTCTTTGTTTACTTCAATGTTTTTTGCAGATCCATCATGGGGGGGATTTACACTGACTGATGCTGCACATTAGTTGATCTAAACCAATTAGTATATATCTGATGATTCCGTCAGAAGTGTTAGCAAGGAAAGGTACGATGAGAGAAATCATTTAGTTATAAACTAATAAAAAAAACTTTAATTGAACAAGCAAAAAGGATATTCACTGCTCCATAAATTTAATGTATAACTGAATTAATTAGGGTGTTTGCAAAACAGATCTTTTGTGGATCTAACAATCCTGGGTCCTGATAGAATCCTGGTGTATTATAACCTATTCAATTACTATGAAAGCAAGACTGTATTGGCTGTTTGCAGTTCTATGTGTCTGCACAATATGACCTGCTCTGCATGCACGTTCAGGCAATACACACATATTGTTTTTGTAAAGCAGTAGACTAATATTTTCTACATGTTAGTTGGCTTAGTTCTGATATATGTTGCAATTCAAACAAGGAATTCAGCAAACTTCAGCAAACTCCACTATATAGAAGCAGCTCATAAAGCAGAGGGAACAGATTTGCTGAAATGTTTGAAAATGAAAGGCTGCCCTGCACAGAATCCTACTGGGACAATAATAATACAGTGACTTAAAAAAGCTGAAGAAGGTGATAAAGAAGAACGAGTCTGTTCTGTTACAGATATTCACTGTGGAAAAAAAAAAGGTTAACATTTTGATGTTTTTATTTTCTATTATGAAAAAACTAGATGTAATGGTTCATATTTATATATTTTTAAAAACCAACTGCATGCATTGTGTGAAGTTGAGGAGCAAACAGAAAATATTTTGAACATTACAGCTGAACTAATCTATGAGAAACTGTCTGTTTTGATACCAAACAGTGATAGAATAAAGCATCTTTTTTCTATAACAAACTAATTTCCATCTAAAATCTATAATATATGATTTCAAACATAACTAAAGGTGACAAGGATGTTCTTAATCATGTATTAAGCATCGGTTGGTGTAGCTGGACTCTAAACACAAAGTTATTTTAAAGATGTATGATTGTGATGATGCCCAGTCAAACCACACTGCCTGTAAACAGATTCAGTTCTGCAGTCTCTCTGTGGCCCGTTTTTCACCAGTGCCAGATGTTTGTTTGTGCTAGATTGCAGGGGTCAGATATGAGCATGCACGAGTGCACTTGCTCATTCAACTCTGCTATTTTTTATCAGGGCACGAGTAAACCAGAATGGAGCATTTGCATTCAAATACATATTTTCTGCCAGGACCAATGCAGTCCATTTTAATCCAACTAGCATGTTCTTGATGCTATGATATAAGTGTAATCCTCTGTCCTACATATATATTAAAGAGGGTGAACTCAAGATTAAAGGTTATTTTAAAGGTGGATAAGGATTCAAAAACCTTCCGGGCCCACATTAAATGAAAGAATGACTAAAATGATTTTTTCCAATTTTCAGCTTTTTATTTGTCATATCAGAATAGGCTGAGTCTGAAAGCGGTTTATTTTTTATCTTAATAATGTATAGGAGAATAACTCTCTCTGCTTGCAGTAGGAGTGGGAGGAGGAAGGGAGTTTACACAATAAACAAGCTCTTTCTGAATTGGATTAATCTCATTTAGCCTACTAATTCGCAGCTTGTCCGCCAACACACCAGCCTTTAAAATCGACTCAAAAGAATTACGAGTTGAGCCTCGACATTATAGAAAATAAGGATTATTTCCCAGATTCAATAAAAAGAAGCTTCACCACCATATGAATCCCATTCTTCTGTTTATCTTATTAATCTGCAGAAAGACACAAAGGAGTTCATTTCACAGGCAGAGACTGTTTGGTAAAGGTAAAGTGTCCTGCCTTTAGTGCTTCATGCCTGTCAGAAGTGTTTTACCATCTCATGCGCTACGATGACCACAGCAGCACTTATAATTTTTGTGAATCTTTGATGTTTGGATGCTCCATAAAAGCTTCAGATGAAAGGCAGTCAGCGACAGCAGATGTGATTAACACAAGGGGTTGGAAAGCCACTGTGGTTTTCCTCACTGATGCATAAAATAGAGATAGAGTGCTAAAACACTACTGACAATATCTGGAGTTTCTTTTTTTGTTGTGTGTGAACAAAGGGTAGAAACTGATAAGATGTGGAAAATTTTAGGTTTCTTAGAGTAGAAAAATGACAAGGCATAAACACAGCTCAAGGATATGACAGCTACTGCTATGGCGTATTGTACTGATGTCAGGGAAAACTTATCAAGGTGTCAAAGCTTGTTAAGCTACTCATTTTTCCACATAATAATGATATTCAGAATTCATATTAAAGAGGATGATTCACGATACAATAAAAAAGAATCCCAATCAGTGGTTCTGTATAGATACATGCAGTTTATTCGGTTGGCTTTACACTCTGAGTCTAAACTCCAGTCGAGGATTAAGGACCAGCAACTTTTAGATGTGAGTCGGCTTCTTCTCATCTAACATATATATTGTCTGCACCCTGAGGGAGTCATTCTGCCATTTCCTTCAGGTGTTGGACATCAAGATGTTGAAGGAAATTAACCCTCAAGGATTACAGTTGTACATCTCTACCTTTAAACAAACATTGATTCTTTTTTTTTCTCTTGGCAAACCCAGCTCTTAATTTTTCGACTACAAAAAAATTGATTTTTTTCTTCTCCCTAAAAGTAGCTCTTTTGTATGAAGTCTTCTTTTTCATGTTTACATGCATAAATGTTGCAGTCAATAAACTAATTTAAAATTTAACCAACAAATCAATACGTGGAAAAAAACACCACAGAAAGACAAGACAGACTCAAAGATGACTTCTTTATTCACCATTTATTCATGTCTGTGAGTTCCTTGTATAAGTTTGTCCAGCTCCTTTCATGACTGTCTTTTGTCAGATGAGCAACAGGATGTTTTTCTCCTCATAAAAGCTGGTCTCTTTCAGGAGGCAAGCTGTACTTGTACCATTCAAGCAATAAGTGTAAGTTTACTCAACACTCCTAATAGGTAATCTTTTAAATTCCAACAGCATTAAACAACTATGATAGACAACACAACAAATAGATCACGCAAATAATCTATAAAGTATCAGTAAAGATTAAAAGAAGAAAGATGTACTTAATCCCAGCAAAGGACACCTTCACCCTAAGCCTATTTACACCACCGATAAGATAATGAAAGCTGGCTAAATCATGAGCTAGTGCTTGCATTTATAAAAGGGCTCTAATTGATCCAATCAGGCTGCTAAAAGGCTCAATGAGATGAAAAAACTACAAGTCGAGGCCCTTTCACTTCCAGACCGCAGTGTCTTACCCTGCCTTCATCAATACCCTTTATAAGGAAAACACAGCAATACTCAAATCAATGCATTCTCAGTATCCAACATTAGAGCAGAGAGATTAGCCAGCACTTGGATTGTTTAAACAAAGCTTAAAATACTGACTCATGCGAGGATAAGTTAAAAATGTTTTTTTAAGAAATGACAACTGGGGGACTTTTTAAACGAGGCATTGAACACACACTGCGTAATCACTTCAATCCTAAAGAAACCTGTTTTCATTACACGTCATGTTCATTTTCTTCATTTTCTTTTCCCCAGTCATACATTTATAGATGACAGACAGTTGAACATAGCTTGTGTTTACAAGCCAATCTCTTTAATAATTAATATTTTACACTGGAAACACAAAAGCTCCATTATAACCAATAACAGAAAATAGGCAGTGGCTGTATGTATGCAGACATATGCAAAATAACTGGAATATATCATATACAATGTATAATATACTGTTAAAATATTTATAATTTTACACACGCATGATGCAGATTTATGCATTATAACAGAAATATGATCTTTTTCATGCACAGGTTATTGTAAGGTCAAGCAGCAATGGACTGTGGACATGCAAGTATTTAAGGTCAAGATAAAAAGAAAAGCTGGAGTGAAAGATCCACATGCTTGTAATTAATGCAAAAGAAAATCAGAAAAAAATCAAAATAGTGGTTAAAAAAATCTTAAATTCTATTTCTGGTGGATTCATAAATAATTTTTAAAAAGCAGAAAAAGATTTGTAAAACAATATACAGTATACTTCATATGTTGTTTTTAAAGTGGAACATCACTGTCTCCTTAAAACAAAATAACAAAAATGCATGTGTATCGCTCTCAAACTGTACACTGAAATGTATAATAATTGTTCTCCAAGTTTGAGTACCATAGATATGATTATTAAATTCATACTGTTGTTTCAACACCAGCAAAGCCCCAGATCTGGTGGCATTTTAGTCATCTTTTAAGATAACAAAATGTTTTTAAGTTAAAACCATATGAATAAAAAACATTTTCAAAAAGTCTAATTTCATTAAATGTTAAAAAATAAATAAATGTGTTGACTTTGCATCAGTCTAATAATGACTTCAGACTTTGTAATGATCTTACTTTTGATTGACGGTCTTTCCGTGTCCAGTAAAAGTAATGTTTATTTTTGGTTTAACTCTTATTTCTGGGTATGAACCCTTGATGTAAAATGTTGTGAACTCTTATCAACAGAAACCTAAATTAAATTGCGCCGTCACATGAAGGCATATACAGTATTGCATCCAATTGACAATCCTGCATAGCCCTAACCTTGATCCCAGGAAAGAACTTATATATCTAAGTGATTTGCTTCCAGTTGATTTCGAAACACTGAGGCATGAAGGTCTGCTCATCATCCCCCAAAAATAAAATCTTTAGCCAGATTTTTCTGCTGTGTTTTCTCATTTTGAACCTCAGCAGTTTGTCCCCCTGGGGCCATAAAAAAATCCAACAACAGACAAGAGGAGAGAGTTATCGATACACAAGTCAATTCATTCACATCAGCTAACTCTTTCCAAACGTAGGAAACCAACCATGTCATTCTCTTGCAGATGGAGAAGCAGCCCATAAAGTCAAAGGCGTATCCATCAGCAAAGTAGGCTGCCAGAGTCGTCATTGTTTATAGAAGTGGGTGGATAACTGCTTTAAAGTGTGTGTATTTGGTCAACATGGTTCAGATAGACGATTCTATAGATAAGAGCCTTTTCCTCATCTGAAGGAAAGTTATTAAAAGGTGTGAGGCCCTTTGTGAGATGATGCTTCTGAGCCGTAAGGTCTCATCTTCATAGTTCATCACTTATGGCTCAGTGATGCTAAACATCAACAACATATTTACTTTTCCAAAATCATTTCACTTAAATGTTTTCAAAGATAATGACTCCTCACAGAGCACCATGGACTTTTGTTTTCTAATTTTAGCAGAGCTCATATTTAGCCTTCTCCTGCTCCTCCATATCCTGACTACATCTCACACCTCTAACCCACATTTTCTCAGCTGACAGGCCAGCTCTCAGGAGAGGAGACCCCGAGGAGGAAGTGGCAGCCATGTGACAGAGTGAGTGGCAGAGTGGAAAGCTACAGTAAACTTATACTCTGCCAGAAGGGTGATTTAAAAGCACTGACACTTCCCACAGTTTAAAGATTTAAGCAATGGTATTTCCGAGTCAGGGGCAGAGAAATCAAGTTAAATCAGGAAAACTCTTCCCTTCTAATAACACATGGAAAACAGCAGATATACAGAGCAGTGAAAAAGTACTAGAACACACAGATGGTTTTTGATGGTCTATCACAAATATTTCAGAGCAAAGTAATTCTTATCATCAGGTGCAACCTGAGTGAATTAAAACAGCTTTATAAATTATAAACTTATTCTACATATATTCATGTATCTACATTATATATTTTGAGAATAACGAGTATTTGTTTTCTTTTTGGGTTTTAGGTATTTTTATCATTGGCACTCCTGCAAAATCGCCACTTTTTAATAAGTCTTTCTTTCTTATTGATTAGTAGCATTGAACTTAAAGAAGAGAGTTAAATGATGTTCTGGTTCCTTTCTTTCTGGACAACTCATTTGGCATGTCTACATACATCATTTAAAATGAAGGGCTAATAAGACTAAAAGTTTGTTGTGTAAGAGAGGAAATTGGAAGATTGTAATCAAATTCAGCTCAATCCAAATGAGTTTTTATCCAAAATCCAAAAGCGCTTTTATCTAAACATATGTTTTAATCAAGTTGTTCAGATTTGGGCAAACCAGAATGTGCATGTCCGTGAAGGAAGGGGCAGCGGTGTTACCCTCAGGCTGCACATCCTTAGTTATGCTCCATCCGCCTAGCTGAGCGACTGCATTATGTTAATTAACTACAATGGCTCCACATTCTCAGTGATAAGTTCAAACGTCATCGTCCACAGACTCGCTCTCTGTTCTTCAAGGTCAAACTATAGAACAACTATCAGTTGCTGTTTTGGTTCATTTGTCTCCTGCAGGACCTCCTGCACATGCTCTCCTTAGGCTACAAGGAGATAGAGAGAAGTGCGATGGTGTTACAGATCTAGCAGGTGTTCCGTCTCATGGACCAACAGACGTGGTCTGCAAAGGAACTGACATGTACAGGAGCAGAGGATGTGGAACCCGGTCGCTATAGGTCCATTCTAGGTTCTCAGAGGAATTAGAAGCAATAGATCCCCACAATTACTTTTCAGCAGGTCAGGCAGTAGTACGATTTTTCTTTTGCTGTTGAAATTGGACAATTGCCTCTCAGCTCATTAACGTTTCAGATAGCCCTTTGCCTTTTGTGACATTTAAAGAAAACAAATGTGATACTTTTAGGCATTAATGTTAACACACACAATATATTCAGAGGGCAAAGATTAAAACCAACTTCTCCATATCAAAGTGCCATCAGTCAGATAAAAGTAAAATGTCTAGTTCTGGATTGTCTTTGGTGTCCCAGTTAAAAAACAAAACAAAAAAAAACCATGAATACACTAGTTTGCGCATACTGAACAAAAGGTAAAAGCAACACTTATTTTCTCCCTTTAACCCAACCATGACCTCTGATATGTTGCTTAAGCGTCTGGTAGAAAAGGAGCACCAGTGATGGGTGAACAGAGAGCAGGAGAGGACTGACACAGCAGGATGGCGTCTGCCCCTGAGTACAACTGAGGTTGGTCTGAGAGGCATCAGAGCATCATTATGTTGTGACTCAACAGGAGAAGTCATATGACCAACCACTGTGTCCCAGTCTCCCATACCACAGTGAACAAATGACTAGCTTTCCTGTTACATAAACATACTCACACATAAACAGAGAGACACAAAGACACACACAAACAACTGCATGTCTCATTGTCTACTCGCCAGAAGGGTAAGATGATATTATGATGCATTTTGCTTTGCTTCCATTTATGGAATCAGGTTCACTGACAGCCTTTTCTCTCTGACATTTTTTTAGCAATTGGAATTTGCTGGTGGCCACTGGAGGTTATGATAACATGAAATTAGGCTTTGGCAGAGTCCATCTATTTTCACACCTCAATGCCTTCCTAAATTTACCAACATTTACAGCACATCACTGTACTGAGCCTGGGAACACAGCCTTTCCTGAGCTGCATGATTCATCAGGATCATTTCGGGTCTATTCAGTTTCATTCATATAGCTCCATTTCACAATGAAACTAATCTCAGATCATTTGGCACTGAGGAGAAAGCCCAAAACAGCCATCAGTGAGAGGAAAAAGTATTCCAACTGAGTACTTAGCATCCCAACCAATCTTAATCATGTTTTCCATGTTTCCAAACTGCTATGTCTCTGCAGTAGCCTACCAATAACTTGGTTATGAAGCTTTTATAATACTGAATATCTGAATAAAGTTATTCTTTAGACAGTTTGCAGTTTGTTAACACAGCTTGAAGCAGCTTATTAGATGTTCAATTTAGGGGATTTATGCTTTTATCAAAGCTGTTTGGAGTATTTTTGATTTATTACATCACCACATACTGTTATTAAAGATGTTGGTAAATTCTGTAACAAGAAAAACAAAACCAAGGTAGATGAGTTGTTCTTGATTTCCAGTTTTGTGTTTTTGTTCATAATCCCACAACAGAACACGGGGAAGTATTGATCTTCTGATCCAACTCATTAGAGAGAGAAACTGAATCCCCTTCTAAAGGTCATCCTATTCCTTAAAGAAAACTCGTTTTACTCCTCCTATGCTTTGGTTGACAACAACAAAACTGTATTGTTTTGTTTTTTCTATTTTAAAGATAAAGACAACACACCTCCAATTTCAAAATAGAGACATGAGAAATTGGGCACAGGGTTTAAAGATGGAATGAAATTCTGATTCAGAGATAAGAGCATGCATGTTAATTGTACTTCTAATTAAAAGTATTTATCTTCCAGGCGAAAATGAACAGAAACCTGACCTCTGTTGGGCTCAATGTGGACATTGCCTTTGCTGAGGTCTATGAGTGTAAAATCAGAGGTGGCCTTAAGGAAAGGATTACATGTCTCAAACCATTAGCCTGACGGGGACGTTAGATTTGAATATTTGACATCCCCTTGCTATGAGGTTCTCTGTTGAAAGCAGCTTTAATAGAGGACTTCTGTAAAACAATTTTCAATAATTTGCTATAAGCAAATGCTTTCGCCAAGACAAACAAACGAAAGGTTACAAAATATAGCCGAGATTATTCCTTAAGAGCATGCACAGACGGACAAGGTTTAAAAGTTTCTCTTTTGACCTTATCTTCCTACAGGTATCTGATCCAGACAAAATCCCAGTCAAAACAAGATCTTAGCTAAGAGGAAATTAGCTTGGATCTGAACTTGTGGTAAATTGATGCTTTGTTTACAGGATTTGGCTTTAGACCAGACGTTAGGTTGCACTGGAGATGCATGCACCTTTAAATGACCTCTGCACAGTTGGCCTGCCTGTCGACTCAAACTGGCTTTTCTGCTAAATTATCAGTCAGTAAAAGGTGACTGGCAGCTCAGTGTGTAGTCCAAGGACATGTATAGCTAAAGCAATGAAAGTAGCTTACAGGCTCCTGACAGAAATGATAATGATTACCTCAGGAGAGGATGCTCTGTGAGGTCTCCGATTTCCCCAAAGGAAACAAATTTGCAGCTACACTGCAGTAATTTGATCCTCCCTGGAGGACATAGCCCATTTATCCTGTGAGAAACCTGCAAATAAGAGTAAGCAATTGTTTATCTTTCAACCACCAAGCTCTTGACTAAAGTGCCACCAAAGTAAATAGTAGGCTTTGCCACCTCCCACATAAGCCAAATGACCCATGTGTTATTATTCAATCCATCCTGGTTTGTGTCTTTGAGGTAAAGATAGCAAATGGGTAATATGAGGCACCCACAGCTGCCATTAATGGATGGCCAACTCATCTGTGTTATCGCAGACATAAGGCTGTTATAAAGGGATTATTAAAACAAAGGTGCCGTACTCGCTCAAGTGAAACTCCAGTTTAAGTTTGTTTACAGAGCGCTGGGTGGGTGCTTCATCATCTGGACTGGACTTTATTGCTCCTTTGTTGTTGTTCTGCACTCTAAATTACCCTCTTTGTCTTTGCCCATTTCTTAACCAACATTTGTTGCATCCATCTTTTTGGAATAACTTCATATCTCTGTGCTTCGCTGATATACCTTAGATGACTAATTTTCTGCATATTTCAGATATTTCAGAGAAATTCTTCTACTGTGACCAATTAAAAAGTGCAGATGACTACCTGAGATGTGAACATATAAATAACCACCCTATATAAAAAACTGTGTAAAAAAAGGGAAAAAAATTCTTCAGATACACTTTATTGCGAAACTCGACTTACAACCTGAGCTTATTACTTAAAAATCTATAAGGCCAGAGTTAGCGTTTGCATGTAAGTCCCACTCTATACTTGATACAGAATCTCCAGGATCCCCTATATCTTTCATCCATTGCTGTATTGTGGTCTAATTTGGATCCTTTATTGTGAAGGCAGGAAAGGAAGGCCAATTAGTGTTAAAAAATGTCTAGATAAAGATAATATGTCCAAAAAACGTCTGAAAAAATGAAAATACTGTTGGCTTTGTTACGTCTGCTTTTTGACTGTACATGGATTCAGTATTTATAGCATAAATAAATATCAATATATTGGGGAATGTTATAAAATTAAGTTACTGAATGCTCCTTAGTGACACAGTTGTACCACTTTAGGTCATTTGTGCAGTGAAGCAGTATTGTTAAAATGGTTAAAAAATAAGGTTTTTTTAATATTGCTTATAAGCCTCTGACTTTCCACCATATAGTGCTAATCGGTGGTGTGAACATTTTCCCAGCTGCGAGCCTTACAATGGTAACCCGTAGAAACACATCGATCTCATGAATTATTAATTTTTATATTCATGCTTGATAATTTCTTGGCTGCAGCTAGAGACTCAGCAGGAAGCCGGATTCATGGAAGCCACAGTCACAAAGGGATTCCAATAAAGTGGTTGAAGTACCAGAGTCCAGATGTGAGCACGGTAAAGTTAGCATTGGGCAGGGTTGAATATACAATACTTGTGTTCAATTTATGTGCATGCAGCTGCCTTAGATACAGTACAATTCCTGCAGTAACCTGCACTCAATGCTATGAAAGGCTGGTTCCACAATGATAAACCATTAAGATCACCCAGGAAAATGAACCGTATTCTTAATTTTTAATGCTGTGGAAAGGTCTTAGCTAAGCAAAGCTTTATATGGATATTTTTCTGTCAAGCAGATAAGAGATAACTAACTCTAGTGGGGTATATAATGGAAAGAAAAACACAACTGCAGCCTTTTAAGAAAGAGATGGGAGAAAAAGTTTACACACAGAAGTTCTACTTCTCTTCCTAAGCGAAGGAATAAAGTACACTTACACACCTTCAACTTCTTCTTGAACATGTGGTTATCGTTCTGGCTATTTATTTCTCTTGTGTCTCTTATGCTGTATTGCTCAATTTTTGACAAGCACCATGCATCATCACCAGATGGGAACAGAACAGAGCAGAGTTGGAAAATAACAAAGCAAGCTCAGACAGGGTTTTCCAACAGAGTACAGGGTATGACCCAAAGGAAATGAAACTGCCAAACTGTACACAGCTCGTACTGCTCTGCACTCCTCTAAAAGACAAAACTACAGTCTTAAGACGGGTTCTGTAAAACCACACAAACAACTTTGAAATTTATTATTTTCCTTTAATGGTAAAGAAAAATATTTGTGTGATAAGTTGGAGAAAAGCTTCTAGTTCAGGATTTGGCAGCAAAGTTCTCCCATATATCTGAGCCAAATTACACAATGTGGTCTGCCGACTACCCTACAACTAATCATAGTGACAGAGTGGGCGTCCATTCAGAACACCTCTGTACCTTCGTCCTTAAAAGCAAATACATCAGTGGGTGTTACGATTTGCTGCCGGGTCATAAGAGGTGAGGTTTAAAAACATGGTTCCACCAAAAATTATTCAAGTAATAAATCACTGCAGCGATACCAGGGCCCTTTGGATTAATATTAACCCATATCCTGTGAATCACAAAAATCCCAAACAAGCATCTCAAGTTAAAGCTGCTCTTTCTTGGCAGGGTTGTTTTTTTGCCTTATCATGTTGAGCTTTGTTCAACCAGCTGAATCTGCCCAAACAGAAATGCAGAGGGTGAACAGAGGACAAGCCAACAACAGAAGTAGCCAAGCCCAAAACTGTTTCCATTGCATTGCTCTTATCTCTCTCTCTCTCTCTCTCTCTCTCTCTCTCTCTCTCTCTCTCTCTCTCTCTCTCTATCTCTCTC
>JAUZNJ010035168.1:0-12385 GCA_034780135.1 Jordanella pulchra
TTACTGTAAAATGTTTAATAACCAGTCATTTAGGGTAGCAAATCTCATTTTTATAGAAAAAAATAATACAAATGCATCCTAACAAAAGACATAATAGAAGTCAAAGATCGTTTATAATACATTATATTTCGAAAATATGCAGATCTTTTTCATGAGGACAGTCACATATCAAATAATCATAACATCATAACACGAAATGGTCAATAGTATTACGTTACTGTTTTTTGAAGTGTGAAAAAATAGCCTACAACAGATGCAAGGGGTGATCGCTGTAAAAAAAAAATATTTAAGGTGCCATACAAATGTGATTGAGTGAGACATCTTGATATTTTGCTATCTTTTCCTTAAAGAGACGGTACAGATTTCCCTTTTGCTCCGCCTGAATATAACTGCTTCCTGGCTTCTCTCTAATGACCTATACTTCTGTGTAGAGACCACTCAGGGAATGCCGGGGGATTAACTAAGTATCTGTGAGCAAGGTAAAGGTTTTATTCTTTATAATGACAGATGACGGGACAGCTGCCGGGAAACACGCGTAGCTAATGCATCACCATCAAATGCAGTCAAATCTGAAACCTGGCTGGCCCGCGACTTCTAACTCGGGAAATAACCACGGAAGCTGGAACAACGCCATGGTAAGTGAATGAAAACGGTTAAAATAATCGTACATTGCATTGAAACTGCAAGGTAACGTTTTTTAATATTAAGAAAAACAGATGTAAAAAAGTGTATAAGTCATATTGAAGTGGCTTACGTAGAAAGCTGTGCTAGCTTCAAGGCTAACTGAGCTAGCTTGTATTATGTAATAGTTACAACTAGCCTGTCTGAAAAGCTGTTATGGTTTCTGCTCTTTTCACTGGTCATATCATATTCACCATACTTATATTAGACAATTGCATTTGGCGAAGAAGTAAGTTATCTGATAAAGTTAGCATAGTGTATTATAAATGTATCTCCAGTGTTAGTCCTGAATTGGTTTAAGGAAGCGCAATAACTGAGTAACCGCGATTAGATATTGTTTGTTTAAGAGGTCAGTCTGACTGTAACAACCAAGCCTGCTGAACTTGAAAGTATATAATTTCCTTTGTTTTTTTTATTGTGTTTACAGGATGCTTCCCAGTATCCAGGTTACCCTTCACATTACTGGTATCCACAGTCTCACTCCACTGGCCACTATGCAAACACTTACCCCTCGGGGTCGGATGTTCAGTCACAGTACAATCCACAGGTACAGCTCACTCAACATAACCTGTTCCTCTAGTCCAGACGAATACCAGTCGATTTATTTACTTTCCTTTAGACTTCCTGGTTTGCTTTTCTTTTGTCCACCTTTATCCCACATCAGTATCTCTCTAGCAGTACATTTGTACAGAGAAGTTGTTAAACCCCTTTGCTTTGGTCCCAGGTGATGCCTGGAGGATATCCAAATGGTCATGGAGTCTACAACACTGCACAAAACCAGTATCCAGCAGGTGGTTTCCATCCGTCCAACCCGTTCTACTGTGCTGACCCTCCCAGGAGCTCCTATCCCAACCAAGGCTGTCTGGCTGATCAGAGTTCTGCGCCCTCTGGGCAGCCACACACTCAGCATCATCATCATTATTCTGGTCCACAATGTCAAGGGGTAAGATCAAATTCTGAAGGAAATGCACAAGTTAAGTCAGATCAGCTTGTTTTTATTGCTCTGTAAAGAGCAACAATCAATAGAATGAGAATATTTATCCAGGATTGGGAACAGATTTGTGAGGAAAATTATTTTAAAAAACACAAGCTGAGTGATTATAACTGCAGTTGAGCTCTTTAACAGCTTTAGAAGTCCACCGTGCTGGTCTTTATAACTGAGTTGTCCTGTGATCTGACTCCCTACAGCAGCTCTGTTTAATACTGATAGGACGTGAGGCTTGTTTCAACTTTTCTCCTCAGAGGAAATACAATCTATTTAGATACTGTGTCTCTCCAAACAACACTGAAATGATCGTTAAAAACAATATTGTGTTGTCTATTCTCTCAGGGTCCTGGATACCCATCTGGCCCCTACCCACACTACAGTGAAGGTGGACATGCGGTGCCTCCTAATCCACCGTATCCTACTGGACAGCCTCTGCATCATCCCAGCCCTCAGGGCGATGCCTGGGGCCACACGGCTCCATACGCCCCCTCGCAGCAGCAGTGGCACCCAGGGCAGCAGCCCTCACAAAACCACTACGTCCGTCCTGCTCATCCTCCAGCGTGGCCAGGAACCGGAACTGGTGCTCCACCACCTTATCAGCCCAAGGTTAGAATATGGGAAGTTGATTTTCCGGGATGCATAGTGCCTTGTAGAATCAATTATACTCATTTTGACATTAAAACCAAAGACTTTGTTTATTTTTTTGTTAGATTTTATGGGATAAACTACTAAGATATGCTGCTGATTTATAAAGGAAATGGTTGTAAGATTTAGAAAGTTCCTTTTTTAATCATTTCATTTTTCTACATAAAAATCTGAAAATGATGGTCATCATTTCTAGTCAGCCCCCACATCTTAAATATCACTTCATAAAGTCCAGTGCAGCTGAGTGCCTTCATTCCTCTGAGGTCAGAGAGGAGCATTGAGCTGAGCATGATGAAGACTAAGGAACATGACTGACAAGTCAGACATGAAGCAGGGCAGACTTTTGAAGGAGGTTTCAGGTTTTGAAAGATACAATTAGCTTTGAATATAAATGGGAAGCCATTCAGCCAAAATTGGCCTTTTTATAGGAAAATCTTTAGAGAAAATCTGAAAACAGGGCAGTCCTGGGTTTATTTTAGTTCTGCCTGTCTGGTGAGCCAAATACAATTTTCCACCTTTTTTGGAAAATAAAGATTTATTCTATTCTAAAACCAGTAGTACTCTAGTTCACCTTCCAGACATGGAGCTGGTTAAATGGTTTGGATTTGTGCAAACTTCAGACCCAAATTCAGCTGAAATTTTTACATTTTTACAGTGAATATTTCACACGTTTTAGGCCCTAGATATGCAGAGAAACGTTCATTTTTAGAGGCTTCTACAAAAACTCTGACTGAAATGGGCCGATTACAGATACGCATCAGACTTTTCAGGATTTTATTTGTAAAAGAAAACAAACAGAAAACAAATCTTCACAATTTGATGTTAAATTATCAGATAAAATCCCAACAGAATGCATTTAAGTTTGCAATTGTGATATAACAAAAGGGGTGTGAATTCTCCTTATGAAATTCTTTATTCTTTTGATTAATTTAGCATTAAAGACAAATGTAAACTTACTCCATCTTTATGGTTTTGTAGGACCAACTGCATCAGCGAACCCCTCAAGTGGGACCTAAACCCAGGCCAGCACCTTCCCCGAATCCCCCCAACGGAAAGCCTGCTGAAATAAGTTCCCCTCCCCAGATTTACAGCAAAGCCGGCCGAAGTGATCCCAATCCTTCTCAAACTGATCCCCAACCAGCAGCTGCTCAGGCTGCACCTCAGCCTCTGAGCGACAACCCCGGGCTTGCTAAAGTCCAGCAGGTCATGGCCAGGGTTCAGCTGCTTCAGGAAGACGTGGATGAGTTTGTTGGGAGAAAAACAGACAAGAGTTACCGATATCTGGAGGAACTGCTGACCAAAGAGCTGCTGGAGCTGGACTCAGTGGAGACTCAGGGACAGGAGAATGTTCGACAGGCACGCAAAGAGGCCGTGCAGAGAATTCAGGCCATTCTGGACCGACTGGAGAAGAAGGCCTTCTAAAGTGGACTTTGTCTGCCTATTGATCACCTATTCTTGTTTTTCTTCACTCAGATCTTCCATGGAAATAGTGAGGGTTCAATTGCCTCCTGCAGAGACGTGACAATGTTTCTTACAAAATGTCGTAATATAGAGAAAATGACATAGATCCCAAGTAAAGATGCACTTTTGATCTAAATATTAAACCTTCTTTGAGGAGCGTTTCTGCTGGCAACATAAAACTTGTTCATCATAAGTGACTTTCAGCCTCTGTGAGTGACTGAGCTCGCTGCGCATCCCGACACTCTGGCTCATCACATCTTTAACATCACGCCCTCACAAACATGGCGTCCTGCTACCCAGCAGCTGTTTGTGTGTATTTACGTCATTACACAGGCAGGATATTGTCAGGATTTGTGATCCTTTTTCATTCGATCGTTGTTGGAGCAAAACGCACACTTCCCCAGCTGATAATCGGAACATTTGCATGGTCATGCTGTTGTCCCCTCCTGTGGCGGCGTCTCTGCAGCAGTTGTTGCAGCGGTTCTTTTTAGCTCTCAGCCTTGCATGCACTGTAGTGTCAGATAAGCACTCACAGCCCATCATTCAGCCCATACTGTAGCAGATTAGTGAAAACCCCCTAAAGATCACTGTCCTCATTACTCCAGCTGTTGAAGTGGAGTCCTAAAATCAGACCTACATGTCAATTCTATGTATTTCATTTTAGAAGCTAAGGATAATGTTAATTCCTCTTAAAAGTTTATTTGTTTTCATACTTTGTACTCCTTTTTAAAGTCAAAATTTGGAGCTTTAACATTTTCAGCCAAGGTTTATCCTTAAAGGCAGCGTTGAATACACAAGTATGCACAAAGGTTAAGTTGAATTCTTTGTTTAGGGCAAATGTTTTTTGAGTTTATTTCCCTGTTTAAATCATTCATGTTGATTTTGTTTGAAAAAGAAAAAAAAAAGTGCCATATTTGGTATGGTGATTTTTATATATGATCAAAAAGAAAAATATTAAAAACAACCAAAAGGTTTGCATGGAAAACAACTTTTTGCATTATTTTGTTTTACAAATTTATAACTATATATAAATAACCAACATAAGATGGAAATCTTTGTTTAATAGACACTATTAAAATTTAGGAAAAAATGAGTCATTTTCAGTAGTTTTCATATTAATTGAGACACGGCTTAAAACTCTTTTAGCTACATTAATGTATTTTCTGAGAAAAACAACTATTCTGTGCCATTTAAGACTAACAGAATTGTCCTCTTTTCCATCCAATGTAAACTTGCCCTGGGGCCACACTCTTCTACCCAGTGTTAACCTCTTTAAATAGGAGGCTATTTTAATTTAAAAGCATAACTCAAACCCCTGAAGGCTTGAGGCATGCAGCCTAGATTCAGTGTAAGGGTCAAATGTCCTGACAACACTTGGAGATCCAGTGTTACGGTGAGTAAATCAGAGGCTTGACAAAAAAATCACCGGTGTTGTTCGGTCTGTTGTGTTCGGCAGACTGGCTGCAGAGGATTCCACTAAGTCTAAAATATGTTAAAATATCAGCAATTCCTTCTTCTCTAAGTGGAGGAACTTTTCCACATCAGTTTAGCCGAGTTGTGAGAGGAAGCAGAAATGTCACACAAAGCTAAGCTTCCTGCTTCCTGGAATGATGAGCGACCGTGTCGGAAGGTTGAGATCGATCTGAGTTCCCCTGGTTTGGCGGTGTTTGAGCTGGAGAGACTCCTGTTTACAGGCAAAGCCATCATCAGCCATGCAGACGAGGTTTGGCCGAGGCTTTACATTGGTGATCAGTAAGAATCATCTTTTCCTCCAGTTTTTTTTTTCTTTTTAATCACATAGGCATCTTTTTTTTTTAGTACTTTGAAATATGGATAAAGTTGTTTGTGAAACTGAAATGGATCGTAAATCAGTTTTAAAAAGGAAACAAGTAATCTAATCGTTGTCAAGCTTGCTTTCCCATTGGCTGCATGCATAAATTACAACTCTGCTATGCGGGTTTCCAGTGTCACCAGGCCATGAAAGCATACTCTAGTCTTGGTTGGTTTTTCCTTTAGCATGCTTCACATGGTCTACATAACAGACACTTTCAAAGTATTGCATGCTTAATTTATTGTCTTTATGGAAAGAAAAAAAATGGCTTGCTAAAGTATTTTTGTCAGGTTTCCACATCCAGGTAAATCTAAGATACTGTTAAAAAATAGTCCAGAAAGAGAAACTCTTATAGCTTTTATTTTTGGATTAAAAAGTTCACTGCATGGAAAACAAGCTTGTTTTAAACAACGATGTGCCAGAAAAAAAAAACATTCATGTTAAAATTAGTCTTCTTGCTTTTACACAATAGTTTAGTGGAGAAAAAATGCAGAAGTTTTAGAGCGCTGTAGTTAATATCAACAGTCACGTCAAAAGAATGGAGATGAGGCCTGAAAATCGGTTCTGTTAGGTTCTTACACCTCAGTGATAATCTGTAAACTGTCACACCAAGATGGTGCCTGTTTGATGGGGTGTATCATTATTCAAAGGTCCCAAATTCTACATTTGAAAATATAAAATATTAACAAAGATGAAGGCCGTAGCTTGACCGATGGCACGCTGCAGAGCACTCTGGACAGTTTATGTCTGACCAAATACTGAAGGCCTGCACTGCAAAAAATGATCACCATTTATTAAGATAAGTGTATTTTTCCTAAGTTTGATCAGCTAAGATAATATGTAAATAGAATAAAATCATTTAGTTTTAAAATAAGAATTTCAACTTCTCAACATCCAACTATTCTAAGGGCAAAAATACTCATTTATTGGTAGATAAACCTATTTATCTCTCAAATTCAGGGTAAATACATTTATTTTAAATGTTTTTTTTTTTAACTTATTTTTAGATGTTTTTGCAATGCTGTAACTGTCCCTGATTTTATTGTTCTTTTTTTTTAGACTGAGTGCAGAAAACCAAGCTGATCTATCCAGACATCGCTTCACTCATGTCCTGAATGCAGCTCACAGTAAAAGGAGAGGGCAGCCAGGTATCTATGAGGCACTGAATATCACATACATGGGCGTAGAAGCACATGACTCCTGTAACTATGACATGAGCACCAACTTTCAGGCTGCAGCAGACTTTATCCACCGAGGACTAAACACAGGAGGTAAGACTGGCCAGAGAAAAAAAAATCAAATACAAACCTTAACAATCGTTTGTCTTGTTTCTCTCTGATTCTCAGGCAAAGTTCTGGTACATTGTCATGTGGGCGTCAGTCGCTCTGCCACCCTGGTCCTAGCTTACCTCATGCTGAAGCAGAGGCTCACTCTAGTGGAGGCTATTTGTGCTGTGAAAGATAATCGGGGTGTGATTCCGAATCGAGGTTTCCTCCGACAGCTCATCCAACTGGACAAGCAGCTCTTTGGCAAACATAATTAAACCATGAGAAACCACGCTCTCATTTAAGCTCCGCCATCTTAGATCTGTTTGTTTCTGTTGGCTCGGACTTAATATGTGCAGAGAAGAGAAACCAAAAACATACTGATTGAAATTTCATTTTTAGATGTGTTTTTTTTTAGATTATTTATTACAGGCATCCAAAACTGTTTCAAAATCCCAAACTGAAAGCAAGATGTAGCATCCTCTTCTGTAACATAAAGCCATACAGATTGCTTGTGTGTTGATCCAGTCTGTAAAAGTTCTCCAGAATAAAGAGGACATTATTTCCTTTATCCTGATTTTATATTTTCAATTTAATGGGCAATTTGCTGCAGTTTGAGAAACACAAATTTTAACCATTTATCAAAACTTGGAATTATTTTTAAATTGTGTTAATCAGGGTTCACGTGAAATGATTTTTTTTTTTACATATAGAATAAGTTGGACAGGTCAAAGATGAGCTATGAGAGGAATCTGAGGCAAGTCACCGACTTATTCAGGTTGTATTGAATTAAAACATTAAAGATCGTCTGTTGTTCTGCACAAATAAAACTATATTTATGAAGGGATCTAGATAGAGAACATAATGGGCAGGACACGAGACATTACATAAAATAACCAAGCAAGAATGAACAACTTTTAAATTTGGTTGCACTGTTTTATTCAGTTAATTTTCTTTATTTGTTCACTGTCTGATCTTGAAATTCACGTTCGCTTTATTTTCTTTGTATCTGGATGTACTAGGAGTCCATCTCGGCAAATAGGTTTACTTCTCTTCCTGGCTACTCATACGGTTCTGAAAAGAAAAGAATGGAGCCATGTCAAGGGAATGCCTGGCGGATGAATCGCCTCCCTGGAACATTAACCTTAAAGTTGGATGAACATCTTTTTAGAATAAATTTCCCCTGACCATTAGAACCAAGGCTTCAGGGACCCAATCTGTTTTATCAGGAGGTGACACACAACTGAACCAGAATCACAGTTAACCTGTCTGGTTTTGGGGTGATGGAGTCATCCAGAACTCAAAAGCTCTTCTTTCTAATTTTTTTGTCTTCTTGCTTATGCTCATATAAGAACATTAGACAGGAAGTTGGTCAGTACTCTCTGAAGGTACATCTCTTTTGATCTGTTTATATTTTTCAAGTAAGTGAATTGAGATTAGGATGTTATAGCAAATATCTTGTGTTTTTATTCAAGTTACTCCCATTATAAACAATACATAACGTTTCAAGACACATTTAATTGAGGGAGTATTTCGCCTTTAACATGTGTATTCTATAATTTCCCTACTAGATGGCAGCACAATACACTTATTGCTCTTAATTATTTTAGTATTTGCCTTGCACCAGACCCTGGTTTAAGGTACTTTGTCTCATGGTTTAGTAATTCTATGATGTATCCCACTGAAGAGTAATAAAGAGCCAGCACTAAAGAATGACGGTAAATGGCCTGTTTACTTATAAAGCACAATATGAACTACGATTCGTACACCCATAATCCTCATGCATCAGGTAAAAACATCCAAGGTGTTTAAGAAAATACAGCATCTTTCTCCCATCATTAGGACAAAGTATCAATAAAATAAATGCATTTTATGCCTTTTGAACATTCTTTTCTTCGTTTATTTTCATTTAAAGCTAGCAATCCATAATTAATCATTTTAAGGTATAGCATTATATTCTAAAAATGACTGCATGTGTGTAATACCTTGAATGTGCAGAAGAAAACTATCTCATCAATTGGTTTTACTCAAAAACGTACACAATGGGGCTGAGTACAAACATACAAGCAAAGACAGTCAAAATAAAACAGGAAGGTCACCTTTAAACTAACACGTTTGATTAAAGTAATGCACGATAGAAAAACATAGGATTAAATAATACTCATTCTGTATTACAGTCCATACTGGTAGGTGGCGGTAATGCGCCACTTTCGTTTTTTGCCAACCGACGAATAATCTCTACGAATACGAAGAAGATCTTAGTGGAGCTGTGATTGGATGGCCGTCGGGTTGTTTCAAACATGGCGGAACCACTAGCTAAGGAACCGCAAAGTGGAACACACTATCAGAAAGAAAGGAAGAAATACAGCCCAGAGGAGGAGGCCAGGCTGGAGCGGCAGCATTTCTGGAGAATAATCGATGCATTTCGGTCTTACAGGTGCTACAGATATAGTCTACAAAGTAAAAAAGTCACGAACTGTACCTGCGTCGATTCGTCGTGATGTTATTTTGCTAACAAGGACGCAGGGACTATACAAAAGCCTTGCCTTTTGTTAGAGAAGTTTGGTCTTTGGGCACTTAGTCGTGTTTTTTTTAACCTCCCACCAGGTACCACGTCCAAGAGCAGGTCAAGCGGGCTGAACGTCAGTTTTACAGCCTCTCTCAAAGGCACCAAATGTTGTTACCCGGTGTTCTGTCCAACCTGGGTCGGATCATGCAGTGCGCCGAACACAACCAGAAGGTGCTGGACGCCATCGTTCACAACAGCCTTCACATGTTTGAGAACGTAGAGTATGGTGAAAGGGTAAGCCTTCAATTCAGGATTGTTGTTGTTCCATTGAGCCCTGATTTGAGCAAATTTAAGACGGCAACACACAATGTATCACACAAATGAGAAAACATGTATTTGAAAACATGCTTTTACTTTATCCTGCTTGACCTTTATATCGGCCTACTGGATTCCTTGGCTTCTGGTGTTTACATAGTCCTAAAGAGCGTCCAGATGTCAGTGTGAAGTCTATGTGATCCAGGGATAGACATGGAGCACCATTTGCAACACTTTAGTATTTTGTAAGCCGGCTGACATACTTAAATACTTTGTATTTAGGATTAAAAAACTTTTTTGTCCGTCAATATGCCCTGTTCAGAACTCCTCATGTGGAGAAGTTTTACTCACCCTGGTTTAATTCTGTAAAACATCTTCTTTGAGGTACCTTTAATCAACAGATTATTAATTGAAAAAAATAATCAACAGATGAATCGATTAGTTGCATTAGTTAAATGCAGCTCTTATATATACACCCCCCCACAGTCGTGTGTGTGTGTCTGGCTTTATCCTGGCTTAGCCAAAGTTTTTGTCAGACACTGCTTCACTTTTGGCTTTGTGGGATTCTTGACCTGATTTATTTCTGATTTAGAAGAAAATTTTTTTTTTGGTCTGAGCTTGATTTGGTTCTGTTTTACATTAGTACGTTATTCATTTACGAAGCTCTTGTAAACAACTTAAACTAGACTGTGCCGAATAAGAAAAACATTCATGACCTATAAAATAACTGTAGCACCACAGATCAGAGAAACAAAATATAAACAAAGCAGCCTTCTTTCCTTTATAGAAAAAAAATGCAAGCTGATACCTAATTGAAAGTGATGTCCTTCTGCCTGACCTGCGTCTCCGTCCACAGCCTATTCTGTAGATGTGGAACTTAAAAAAACCTTAAACCAATGTGTTCTGTTCTTCTCGAAGAACTTTTGACACAGCACCAATGAGCCATAGTTTTAAATGGAAATGAACAATCTTCTAACAGTGAAAAGAAATCACAGCCACAATCAGTGTTGCACTTAATAACCACAATGCACTAAGTGTGACCTTGCATGCAAAAGATTGAATCGGTCTTTTGCACACTTTGCACACGATCTTTGTCTTTCTTTGTATATATTTTTGGTTGGTTGTGTATCTGAACAAAACATTGTAGCTTGTTTCTGTTGTGATTAAAGGTTTTAGTGGAAGTTACTGTTCTTGATAACTTTGCTTAAATATTTTACTGGTTAGCTGTTTTATTTACATTCAAAAATAAAGTTAATCTCTCCTCTTTGGAATGTCATTATATATTCATTGGGCTCACCCCTAAAAGTTTTGTACAGCTGTTTCCCCTTTATGTTATCAGGAGGATCCAAGAAAGGCGCGTCCATCCTCTACTTTTGACATGGACAAGTTGAAGTCCACCATAAAGCAGTTTGTCAGAGACTGGAGTGAAGTAGGCAAGGCTGAGAGGGACACCTGCTACAAACCCATCATCCAAGAGATCCAGAGGCTCTTCCCGAGTGACCAATGGTAGGGATTTTAGCTGCTCACTTTTACAGCCAAATGCATGCCATTTCAGCTAAAGCACGGCCATTCAACTTTGTGTAATAAGGGTTTAAAAAAACTATGTTTTTGAAAGAAAAAAAAGTCAGTGTTTTCTATGTGATGTGTGCATTGTTTGCGCTTTATTATATCAGTGATGTGTCTAAGGTGAGCGTGCTGATTCCTGGTGCGGGGCTTGGTCGGCTTGCCTGGGAGATAGCTCGGCTGGGGTACGCATGCCAGGGCAACGAATGGAGCTTCTTCATGCTTTTCTCCTCCAACTTTGTTCTCAACAGGTAACGCACATGTGTTCAAACTTCTTCACCTTTAGTGATCAGCGTTGGACTATTAATTCAATTCAGTTCAATTTCAATTCACTTTCTTTTTATAGCCTTAATTCACAACACGTCATCTCATGCTGACATATGGCATCGAATGTGAAGAAATAACAGCATTTCCTTACAACCCTTTCTTATTGAACCACATTTTTAGTAACCTTTAAAATTATTTCAAAAGAGTTTTTATCCCCCAAAATAAAGCTTTTCATGTTAGCAGAGCATTATGAGATAATCTGTTCTGTTCCACTTTTTATCTCCTCTGTATCACTGAACAATACTTCAGAGGACAAAAATTCAATTTAGTCCCTCACACATTGACAATTTTGTTGATGGGGTTGCTGGTTCCCTGAGTAATGCCTTAGACAAAATTTCCCTTTAAAAAAGGAAAATCTTAAAAAATTAGTTTAATACAGAGCTGTGTACTTTGAAACAAAATGCTAGGAAACTGGAGAGAAAATAATGCTCTACATGCCTACAGGAACCCTACCTAACGTGCAAAAACAGTTTACTGCTGTTTGAAACGACCCATCGTAAAGCAAGAACAGCGTATTATTCTTAATTAATAGAGGAGAACAAGAATGCTCCTAGATTTCTTTTTAATACAGTTGCCAAACTCACCTAGAGCCATAGCTCCATTTAATCATCCATTCCCTCTGCTCTTAGCAGTAATAATTTCAGGGGATTCTTTATAAATAAGATTGATTCTATTAAAAATAAGATCACTGGCACTCCTCTAAATATGATTGGTTTATCTGCAGAACCTGTGTAGACTGGTTTGATCCAACTGATTAAAATTTCAGACTTACCAAAACTAATATCTTCATCTAAGCCTTC
>JAUZNJ010035169.1:0-12384 GCA_034780135.1 Jordanella pulchra
ACATCACAAAGACTTGCTGCCTTGGTCACAGATGCGCCAGCAAGACGTGCACCAACAATTTGTCCTCTTTTGAACTTTGGTATATCACCCATAATGTTGTGTGCATTGCAATATTTTGAGTTAAACTGTGCAAATTGGACCTTCACACTCTGCTCTTATTGTTTCAATGTGCAATTAATGTAGATTGGCCACCAGGCTGGTCCAATTTAGCCATGAAACCTCCCACACTAAAATGGGGGGTGTTTTAGTATCATTGTCCAACCGCTGTATGTAAATCTGTGCTGTAGCTCTCTGGCCTCCGAATTCAGGAGGGTACAGAGAGCACAGAGGGTGAAAAATAGCAATCACTATAACAGAGCATTTGGCTCAATGGATTGTACAGTATGCATTGTAAATATAGTTACAATAACATGTGTGACGCTGTAATACAAGTGCAGTACATAGCAATACATAAAAGTTGTACAGTAAAGCGCTAAACAGAATAATTTAGTGAGTATTTAACATGTACCTGCTGGTGACTCAGCTGATAGATTGTATAATTGTTTCCTGTACATTTCATTCTGTCCGAGGACTCTGTCTATTGTAGATATTGATATTGATTAACTATTTTCAAAGTTGTTGTCATTTCCCAGAACAGCTTTTTGTATCTTTTATAGCAATGTTTGCAAACACTAAAGCACAAAGGTTTTCCTCTTGCTGCGGAGACAAAGGCCATGTCTTTTTGAGGTGCAGAAAAAAAACAAACTCTACACATGTTGAATATTTAAAGTACAGTAATACACTGCACTTTAACATTAAACTAAAGCACAATATGCCACAACAAAATCTGAGCTCGTTATTGTAAATTGAAAGCCTACACGTCAAAGGTTACGAGGTCATTTTCCAAAGGAAGCTGCTGGTGATGATGATGCAGAGTAAATCCCTAGTCTAGTCCCCTGGAGTGACTGTGAAGAAGAGGCGTGTCATTAGTTGCAGCTAATAGCTATCAGTGTAAAAGAAGGTTCACCTCAGAAAGGTTTATTTATTATTTCATTGTCATGGAAACATGATGAAAATATTTTCGAAATGGATATGCAAAATGTTTGACTATATGTTCAACAATTTTCTGTGCAATGATAGAAGAAATGAAAAGAGGATTATTAGTTGATAAAGAAGGAATATTCAGCTTGATTAAATATACTTATTTTGTCATTGTTTCATGTTAAAAAGCAGAATCCATTGGATGAAATGAACATCAAACCGCCTCTATGTTGTCTAAGCTGCAGTAGGTGTTGTGCAAAAGTTAATTCTGTTGTTAGAAATGGACCAAATCAACTGAGAAAAACTGTTTTAGCGATTACATATAAACCAAAAAATGTTTTTTACTCCATTCTGTCACCTTCTCTGTCTGTAAACTAGCATTATATCATTTCTGCGAAAAATCATTCGGTTTGACAAACATTTTTAACATGCTTGATTAATTCACCTTTAACTGAAACCTCTAAGATTTACTAAAACTACTTGAGCTGCAGTTACTGAACCTCTTAATAGTCTATAATGATCTATATCTATTTTGTTCCACATGATTCTTCAAGCATCTATTTTTCTGATTTTAAATGGTGCTTGGTAATCAGCTTCTCAGCTGCACATATTACATATATGTGATATAATATAGGATATATATCCTTATATGATGAAAAGGAAACTTTGGAGGTGAAAGTTCTAACTTTGAAAGATTTTGGTCCAGCTGTGAAGCTTTAACTATCAAAACAAACAAAAAAAAAAACAAAAAAAAAATCACATACAGCATATTGCAAAGTTTCTGTGGAGAGTTTTCAGCTCTGTGTTCATCACTACCAAACTAAGAACGCTCATTAAAATGAAACCTGGATGAACATAATGAATGAGAGAATATGTAGAGGGATTGTAGAGTCAGGTTGTTTTTTTTTTTTTTTTGGCGTTTCCCAGTTATTACAGCTCAGGCCCCAGAGGCTGCAGGAGGAAATACACAGAACCTCCACTGGTTTTGTTAATTAAAGCTGTCAATCAGCACTCTGACATGTTGTTTTTTTCTTCTATTTTTCTCTCTCCGGATCCTTGCGTGTCACTCTGATCAAAGCAGTGATGAGAAGAGAGATTTACTTCTTTGAGTAAACAAGAAATGTTTTTTTTAATGCCTTTTTAATGCATGAATCTTAAATGCAAACTTTAGTTCAGCTAAAAGTGGTTTGTGTTGTTTCTTAATCTTTTATTCATTTTTTCCTTCATTGTTTCAGCCACTGACAAAAACATATTAAATATTACTTTTACACAAAGCTAAACTGTCATTTTAACTTATTCAAACAACAAGCATCTCTCCCACATTTCAATATGACAGTTTTCTTTAGTTTATATTTCAAAAGGTCTCCAGAACTTTAAGATTTTCAGGAAGTCTCATGTCAGCCGCCCTCCTTACTGAGGATCCTGCAGATTTTCAGTCAAATTTAGTTCTAGGCTCTGGATTAGTAATTCCTCATTCTTGTGTTTAATTTATTTGTCGTCTTGGGCTGGAAGTGATGCATAATAATAAAAGAAGTTATATATATTTAATTTAACTGTTTATACAGCTATTAGTTCAACAAACCTTAGGGACCCATGATCAAGTATTTATCTTTACATTCCGTTTTCTGGATATTTTAGTGAATCACACAAAGAATGCATTTTTTTTAAGTTTTTATTTTTTTAACAGCACTAGTGGCTTGTTTTTTCAGACAGTCGCCCACATCGAGGACTAAGGTCTCCATACATGGGTCGCGCGCGCTAACCACTGCACTGCTATTTTAACTGTGGGGACCCAAACTTTGCTCTCTTTGTAGATTATGTGGATTTTGTGATTACTGTGGAAAAAATTTTAAATGATCCACTCTAACCAATGTGCAAATGGCGTTCCAGTCTCAGAAATAAAACCACAAACATTATTTTTTTTTTACAACAAATCGACTTTAATAATTTATATACTGTGGCCTACTCAAAACTTAATGTGATGTTATGACTGTAATAATTAAAATGAATTTGCCTTCACAAACTGTGACATTTGCCCAAATCTGGAGAAAATGGAAGACAAGCTGCTCCCTCTGAACATAAAATCAGTTAATAGTACACCATCCTGAGGTCAGTATTCTTTTGATTTTACATTTTTGTATTATATAATGTATAAATCATGGCGTGCAGGTGGCGCAGTGGTTAGCGCCCACGACCCATGAGGCCTTAGTCCTCGACGCGGGCGACCCAGGTTCGAATCCGGCTTGTGGTCCTTTCCCACATGTCTCTCCCTCTCTCTCTCATACCCCCTTTCCTGTCAACCTACTGTCATAAAAACGAGCCACTAGTGCCGTAAAAAGCTCAAAAAAAAGTATAAATCATTTAAGTTTTGATGGTTTACATAGCTAAAAAATTCCTTCCTAAGGAAAATCTGTCAAACTGCTTACACTTTAAAAGTAATCTAAAATGAGTAAAGAGTTCTAAAAATAAGCATATTTACACTTAATTTGACTAGTTACATAAGATGTTCTGCCAACGGACTATTTAAAAAATAAGATGATTAGATATTATACACCTGAAATAAGAGACTGTAGATGTTATTTTCTCATTTTAAATATAAATACTCTTATTCCATTGGCAATGTGTCTCACTTGACCGGTCAATTCAAGGTAAATTCAAGAAAAAATGCATTCAAAAGGAAAAGTGAACTTACTTAGATCTCACTTTTATGCAGTGTGCACTTACTAGAAATTGGAGATATATGGTGTAACGGTACAGCAAACAAAAAAATGCTCATATAAATCCCTAAAATTGCTGTATCCACATGTAAAGCCCTAAATAACCAAGCTCCGTCTTAAATAAGAGATTTAATTGTTACTTATGTTCCTAACAGAACAGTTCGCTCTCAATCTGCAGGTTGACTAGTGGTTCCTAGACTTTCTAAAAGTAGATTAGGAGGCAGTTCTCAGGCTCCTCTCCAGTGGAACCAACTACCAGTTTTAGTCTGTGAGGCAGTCTACTGTTGAGACTTGGCTTGATTTTTTTCTTTTTGATAAAGCTTAGAGTTAGAGTGACTCAGGTTATCCTGAGTATCTCTATAGTTGTGCTGCTATACACTTAGACTGCTGGAAGACATAGAGACCACTTTTCTTCAATCTGCTTCATTCTATCTCTATTCTCCAATTCTGCAGTATTTTTTAGCATAACCTCTAACTTTATGTTCTCCCTGCCTTTTCCCATAATAGTAGCTTCATATTTTCTGTTCCTGTCTGGCTGTGACATCATCCTGGAGGGAAATATCAGCTTTGCAGCAGCAATCCACACCATTGATTGTAGTAAATTATAGACTTGAGTCTGTTTTTTGTTGCTTAGTCCTGTTTCTCTCCTAAACATAGCTATAGGTTCAGCTTTTACACTGACTGTATATTGTCTTAGAGCTTAGAGCTTGTCTGCTTACCTTCCTTTCCTGGACGGCGCAATCTTCGGATCTAGTTTACAGTTCTTTTGTTTTTTAGATAGTATTCATTTCCTTTTGTATGTCTGCTTCTGTCTCGAGGAACTCCAAGTATGCCACTTACCAAGAGAACCTTTTCTTTTTTTTTTTTTTTTTTTGAGCTTTTTACGGCACTAGTGGCTCGTTTTTTCTGACAGTAGGCTGACAGGAAAGGGGGTATGAGAGAGGGGGAGAGACATGCGGGAAAAGACCACAAGCCGGATTTGAACCTGGGTCGCCCGCGTCGAGGACTATGTGACCATCTCGCTTAAGAGTTACTGTTATTCTATTCTATTCTATTCTATTCTATTCTATTCTATTCTATTCTATTCTATTCTATTCTATTCTATTCTATTACACATAGACGTGTCCTGAATTCTGGTCCAAAGGAGAGAAAGGTTGAAATTTATATCACTTTACTCAAAGAATTAGTAGACTAGGAAATGAACAATGGACAGCACTTTATGTCCACTATTTCAAATGTTGATAGTGTCCTGTTGTGAGTGTTTCATTGCTGTGATAAGAAATGGCTATGAGTGAGAGTGCAATGAGCTGGGAAGCCAAGGAGAATGCCTGGGCAGGCTTCTGTCTCCTCGTGTCTGATTGGTGAACAATCAACTCTTTTCTAAGAGTCTGCCAGGATGGCTCTGAATGGATGCCAATTATCACGCCCAACAATGTTTCTTCACAATACTTTAACAATTTGCCTTTTACTGAAAAGACACAAAGCTCTCGGGAGTTAATTGGTTTTTAAAAAGCAATATAAAGTCCCTTTGCAATAGTCGCTTTACATAGTCTTTTTTCCTTCCAATCAAACAGAAAGGCAAATTGTTTTAACAGCAACTGTGAGCATTTTAGAAAGATTTCCTTGAATTTATGTGACAATATACACAGCTTGAGCATTTAGCAGCTTTTAATGTGTGTTCTGAAGGTTTAAAGAAAAGAGTCTGGGTTAAAATATTTGCAATTTTTTAAAACAATCCTTAATAATATACTGTAACTGTTGAAAGAATACACTACTTTAAAGTTTTTATTTATTTAACTTATATATAATTTGAGGGAATACTCCACAAAGGACAAATTTGTTCAAATCATGACAAGAAAAAAAACTAAATAATTTTTAAATTTATATAATACATTTATATTGGTAGGCTATATAATGGCTTTGACAACAGACATATGTTTATTTTCCTTATAAATTTAAATATTGAAATTGAATAGAAATATAGTACATGTATGGTAAAGAACAGAGAATATCTTCAATTCCTGCTCAACAGAAACCTTAACATTTGATGTGTAAACTACAGGTACAAGGGAATTAGATAAATGTTTATAGTGGATGAAACACTTAAAATTGTAGGGTATTGATTTGTGGCTTTGGGGTAAAAAAACATTTATGCAAATAGTCAGTATCTGAATCCCAAAGCTTTGAGCGGGTGGTGTAACAACCTTATCAAGGACAAAAATAACTTAACATATTTGGCCTTTTTGAAGGCCTATTATTGACTGACAATTTTTCATTTTTTATATATTTTTAATCTGAATAAGTATTGGGTAAGTTATACACCATTCAGTTTACTGCCTTCTTATTATTTAGTAATGAAAACATTTATCTGAATAATTTGTGTGCGAGATACATATCATCTGCGACTAAACACACATTTTTGAATTAATCTTCATAATTCAACTTTTCTCCTGTAAAGTTTGTTAAAAACACTTTTATGTACTTCGACCTCTTTCTTCCACACGGCTGCATTAACGTGTAACAACAATGATAAACGGTGCAGAGCTGTAAGCCTTGGAACGTTCTGGAGGAAAATGAGGCCTAAGGTTTACTCAGGGCTTAACCTTAGAAACAAAACACAATAAACATTTTACTCCATTTGACTGTAAGAATAATGATTTCGGCTCTATAATTTTTTTATATCGATGCCACGTTGTCTTGCTATAATCAAATAGATGATCACACTAAGAGTAAATACCCCATCTATTTTTATGGATTAGAAAATATTAAGAAGATGGATGTAGACCTCCTTTTCCCTCTGACTACCGATGACACATGCTGAGGCAGTGCTATCCTCAGCCATTGACCTCTGTCACAACCCTCCATCTGCCTTATAATCTCAGTCTGCTGGAGCTCACTTCCCCTTCTGGGTGAAGGAGGTCTACAGTAGTCATTGTGTTCTCTGATAAGTGACATAGACAGGGTTAAGGATACAATGGGGCCGTCATGTAAGGAAGTCGAAGGAAACATAATGGTAAGAAGTGGACTGTGCAGTAACGCTTTGCAGGCTCTTTATATCTAGAGCCTTATAACCACCTCCCCCTCCTCTGTCCTTCAATAGCAGCAGCCCAACTACATTCTAATTATAATAAAAGCCTCTACATGAATGCATACAGTAGTTTCCGTCTGCTGTTACAGATTTTTAACATCTTCAAATTTTATTCAAAATTTTGAATTTGGAGAAAACATTTTTTTATAAATTCATTTTTTTCTTCACATCTCCTCAATTACAAAAAGAAGTCCATCTCAAAACTGTTCATCAGCTGAATTTAAAAATCAAGAATACATCTGTTGTGCTTCTTGATATGAAAAACACAGCAACATCCTTCCCTGCATGTGGTCCTCAAACAATTTCGTCAGATATGAACAGAATTAGTGCCAGATCAGACCAAATTTAGCCTGATGAAAAGGCGCCTCGTGCTGCCGCCACAGGAACGCCTGTGCGCGCTGGAGGAGGGGAGAGGAGAAACAATGGAAAATGCATAATGCTCAAAACAGTGGGGTCTCTGCTCCCTCTCCACCTGGGACTCGCTGCAGAGAATCCCTTCTGACCACAGCCCAATTAAATCCTGCATATACGAAGGAATCACACACACAGACACAGATCCATGTGGAATGACCCGCTTCCATCATGAATATGGATGTGTTGGAAGAATGCAAATAAACCCCGGCCGGCTACAGACGGGCTTAGACAGACGGACGGGAAAAGGAGTCGGCAGACAGACAGACAGCATAACAAAGAGGTGGTAGAAGACAAGAACAAAGGAGCAGTCCAAGGAAAGGCTGCAGAGATGCCTTCACTCCCAGATCTGTCATACCCAGACCACATCAGATCAAACTGCATTAGAAGCTGATGAAATGTATGTTGTGGGAGCTTTTATTGTCATGTTGCTCAATCACTGAGCAAGTTATAGTCTGAAAAAGGCAGAGTGAAGTCCCACTATGACTGTGGCAATAAATTAATCAGCTTCATATGTTTTTATAAGTATCTGCTCCCTTCAAAAAGCACATATGCTATTCAGTCATCTGTGTGTAGACCCCATAAATATTAGATGATGCCGAGGATAAAGCTGCCCAGAGGACACTGGTGATCCTAGCTATAAAATAAACCAAAAGAATTAGCTGAATGCAGGCAGGAGCCATTAAGGAGAGTTCATAACAGCTTTTTAAAATGGGATTTAGGGTTATGCACATTCAGAGCTAGTTATTTTCTCATGAAATGGCTTTACGACAAATAAAAGTACCTTGATAGATGGAAAAATGCCATAGGAAATAGTGGGCGGGGTGGTGCAACAGCTTATCCACAATGTACTTAAATAGAATAAGTAATAAAATGGATGGCTTCATAGATAGTGACATTAAATGCAGGAGAAGTGCCAAGCCAGCCGTGGTGTACAGGGGTCTGCTTGTAAATAATTAATCTTTGCTCTTCATGTCTTCTTGTCAGTACAGACGAAGGGCTTGTATCCTGGCAACGCGCCATGGTTCCCACATGCTGCAGGGAGAAAGAAGCCCTCAGGAGGGAGACAATCTTCAACCTGCCTGCAGCAGCCACACATCAGCACATACAACCGCCACGCAATCTGTTCTATACAAGGTGCATGTGTAAGCTGGAAGTGTTTCTGAGTAGTTGTGGTGTATGAACTGTACACGCAAATCTACACATATGTGCTCACATGTCTGTGTTTGGCTCCCAAAGCTTAGAAAATAATTCATGGTTATATGATTGAACAAAAGTCTTTGTATCATCTGCATCAGATGTACATCCTCAAACATATGTTTGGATCTAGACACACTTATCGCATTTAGGGAAGGAACTTAGTAATCAGGAATATGTATTTCCTTTCAGTTGGTCTTTCATGGAGGATGGTTTCAGCAGGAGATATACAAGCTTTTTTAGTTCTACTGATCCACTGAAAGGTCTGGGTATATTAGAGTTGAAAATCTTTTCTGTATTTACAGTGCATTTGGTGAGTATTCACAGCATTGCATTCATTTTGTTATGCTAAAGCCTTATTCCAAATGGTACAAAACGTATCTTATTACACAATTTTCTGCACACAATATACCCCGTTATGTCAACCTGAAGAAAGGTTTGTTTGAGATTGTTTTAATGACATACAAATAAAAAACAAGACAGGATTTATTGCCTTTGATTACTAATTTGTTGCTCCATCTTGGCAGTAATTCCAGCCTTTATGAGTATGATGCCACAAGTTTAGCTCAACAGGCAGTTCGGACTATCCTTTTTTGCAGTACATCTGAAGCTCCTTATGGCTGGATGAGATGTCTGAAATGGAAGTTCAAATGGAAAAGGACTATAACTGAATCCGTCATTGGCTTCAGTTTTATTCAGGTTTGTTATCTCTTACTTCTTCCTTAGATTACTACTTTCCCATTGTTTTCCCTTCTTTTTTACAGAGTAGTTTAATTTGATGACACCAACCTAATCAAGGAGTTGCTTGGTTGAAGTATTTTAGATTAAAAGTGAAATGTCCTGTTATTAATTTTATATATCTTGCAGAGAAATTGTACTTTCAGTCTTTGTACGTATTTGTGCTGCGGTTGCTGTTTCCACAAATTGACTCTTTAACCCTTAGTTCTATGATACCACATCTCACCTATATTCATAAAACAGTAACTAACAGGGACTTAAAACTATTTGACAAGTTTCCAGATGGTTTTGACTGAAATCACTAACCTTAATAACATTTGTCTTGTCGCTTATTAAACATTATGTATAACGTGTATAAGCTGTGTATAACCTACCCACAGCTGTTGAAGGATGAAAAAAAAACGTTGGACTTAGTGTTAAAGTAAATTATTTAAATGTGTTATTTTCGCTTCTATGGAAAAAGTGTTTGTAATAAAAAAAAAGGATCTTGAAACAAAGGCAACGAGTTTGCCTGATATTTTTCTGAGGACTTTAACTACAGTGTAGCTTCTTTACCTGAATAAAATACAAACTTACTATAAGTTTACTACAGTTTCTTGCAGCTAGATTTCAAGTCAGTTTGCGGTAGTACTTAGTCCTCTTTTCTCTGAAATTTTAGAACATAAACCCAGCTGCTTGGCTTATAAAAGACCATTATTTAAATATTCTAAAATATAAACTAAGAGGTTTACTTTCAAAAATCTGTTCAAATTTAAAAGTAATTACAAAAAAAGGTATATCTGGCCATGCCTCCTAGAGTATAAAAACACCTCTAACTAAGCTGATTATTAGTCATTGTTTCTGATTTCACTATGAAGAATCTCCACCCATGCCAGTGATTTGTACATCACTGCAATAATGACCCTGGAAATTAAAAACATTAACACAGATCTGCTAAAAGCATGTGATATCCATTTTTCATCCCAAACTGACATTTGCCAGAAAAACATTTTGCTACCTTACTATTAGTTTCACAATTCAGCTCCCAACAAAGAATAATACAAATATGCACAATACATTCAGAGCTTTTTCAGGCAAATTTAAAAAAAGTTAACATTTAATTTCTAGTTTTCTTCAGTCTACTTAAAAACAAAAGCTCATGATGGCTAAAGCTGGAAAACCAAGAAACCTTTTTCCAAATTATTTGCTTGGATGTATTTAGTTGATATGAAATGTGAAAGGGTGTGTTTGGATCATGTGTGTGAATGCCTACAGCCTACCATCTATTTTCTTTGGCTGCCGAAGTCACTTCTCTGTTTTTTGCGGTGGTGTAGTCTAATTATTATTCTAATGGTCTCTCAGTCAGATGCAAATACCTCTAATGGCAAAGCTACAGTAGAGAATGGGGGAGGAATGGGGAATAGGAGGCGTGTGTCTGTGTGTGTGTTCAGGTTTGTGTTATTGAGGTAGATGTGTGGGTGAGGGCATGTTGAGTGGAAAAAAAATTGAGCAGGAGTGTTTCTATGAGAAACACTGTATGCTGGCGTTTGTATTAAACAGAACAAAGGATTATTAGAAACAGAAGTTTATATTTTATATGCATTCTTAGAGAACACTCTTAAAATGCTGATATATGAGATAGAACACAGGATCCTATAATCCTCTGTGTTGTGTGCTTCTTTTAACCTGACAGAAGCCAGACTGACACGTGTATTTTATTTTGAATTCCACAAAGTATTAATCTGGAAAGGCTCCAATGGAAATAGTTTGCAAAAGGGAGAGACATTCAGTACAATTCTTCGAGCTGATTGGGTATATTATCAAGTGGACCTGCAGCTCTGATGTAATGAATTCTTGATTTGTTTCACTACTAGCAGATTTAACTAATACATCAACTCCAGTTCGTGTAACCCAATCCAAACATCTTTCCAATCCATAAAGGCACACATCACGTCCTTTTGCTCGTTTTTCAAAATGAAAAAGAGCGTGTTCCGACATAAACAAATTAAATTAAATAATTAAACAAGTTTCAGATATGTCAGCTAACAGCTAACAAGTACATCCACTGGTGCAGCAATGTTTTTTATTTTTTTCAGCTTGATGTTTCTGGTTGATGTCAAACATGTCATTGGTTCCAAACATTTCTGTATTCAGGGCTAATGCACCTATTGGCCTCTGGTAAGATGATTTTCACGAAAATTCATCTTGCTGGTGAGGTAATCCTTCCTCTCCTGCGCCATGCAGCTGAGTAAAGAGACAAGTCAGTTTTAACTTCCAAGTCACAAAGAGCTACATATGATGGGCCTTCTTTGCCAGGTGGGAGGGATAATCAGTCTGAAGCCTCTTTCCCACTGAGATTAGCTGGTTAACGCAGGTTTTTCAAACACTAGTTGACCCGCTAACAATCGCTGTTTGGCTCCCTTCCCATTGGTAACAAAAGCTGGGTCAGATCCCAGCAGGCAAGCTGTGTGGCCTCTGTCCCACCACTGCATCATGTCTCAGGAGGCCATCACCAGACATGCTGGGTTAGTATTGATGATGTCACCAGTGAGCTAGAAATCAGGAAAGTAAACAATGGAGAAAAACATGGAAGTGAGCCAGTGTGTAGTAAGTGTTCTTTATTGTGATGTTCTTTTGTTGCCATATTTATTAAATGTAAACAGAGTTGTTTTGGCTTGTTAGATCATAAGCGACTGGCGCTGGTCTTTTGAGGATCGTAGGTTGCATTCAATGGTAACATGTAAATTAACGGGTCTCACGTTCTTCTCAAACTTCTCGTTGGCCTCAGCAGAAGGCCCTTGACACTGATTCTGGTTCTGCTGGTGGTTTCTTCCTATCAAAAGTTTTTCTTTTCTACTGTTTCTGCATACAGTATATGCTGCATAAAGGATTGCTGAGTTAACAGCGCAACACAAGCAAATATCCACTGTCGCCGCTTGCTCATCTACGAGCAGCGATCCTGCAAAGTCAATGACCTTGAGGCAATCAACTGGCTTTCCTTAGATAGAAAACATTCTGCACTTGTACTCTGCACTAGTTGGATTTCACTGCTGCATTTGATGCATCTCTTGCTGTAGGGTTCCAAGGAACAGCATTAATATGCTGTAAACCTTGTTTGTCCAAGATTCCTTCTTGTTAGTAATTTTGTAACACCAGGGTGTCATGGTCCTGGCACTGGTGGCTTGATTGCTTATTCCACCCACCTGTTTAGCTCTGCCTGTTCTCTCATCATTT
>JAUZNJ010035170.1:0-12384 GCA_034780135.1 Jordanella pulchra
AGGGCTCCAGCCCAGGAGACCCACGGCGCACTCTGCTGGAAGAAAGATGGAGCGGCAGGCTCCGGATCCCAACAATAAGAATATAACTGACACTAGTAAGGAATAAGAACATGTCACAATATCACAATTGACTATAAGTATATTTATTAAAGAACCTAGGTTTCACTTTGAAACGTTTTTTTTTTTTTTTTTGCCATGTAATCAATTTTATTGGTTGCTGTACATGCACATTACAATGAAATTTGATTTCTATATCTAACCCATCCCCCATGAAGCAGTGGAAAGCTTGGAGCTGCCTGGGAGTAAAACGGGGCCAAGGGTCTTGGCCACAAAATGGGAGGTTGTGGGGGTTTTACACCAAGCACTTTTAAAATCCGCTTCAACCTTACGCCACCTTAGTACTTTATTATAAAAAGCTAACAGAGAAAAAACAAACAAACAATAGATTTTTAATGTGTTCAAAAAAAAAACAGTGGACCATAAACCATGATATTAACTGTGGAGACTGGGGACCGATGTCCATGCTGTTATTAACTGTGATAAATTGTGTAGGAGGATGCAATTTTGCTCTGCTGTTAAAGTCTCTTCTCCAATTGCTGCAAACCAGAAATGCTATCAAGACATTTCTACAAGGGCGACTCCATCCCTCACAATGTTTAAGAAAAAAACAACCAACTCAAAGGAACTCGGTCTCTTTGTCGTGAGACTCTCCCAAAGGTAACGTCAGTAGAGACACCATCATTAAAGGACAAGGGTCTGCAGACTGATCAAAGACTAAGTAGACCTGGTGGCTAACTTCAGAACCACATTTCTGGCACACTGTCTGAGGAAACTTTAAGATGACTGAAGAATCTGGAGGTGTGGAGCTCCTGAGAACAAAGAGCTTCTCTGCTGCGGACCTGCTATACTAAGCTGGACTCTACTCAACCATTTTCCAAAAACAGAGATTAGCAGAAATTTGGAGGTCTAGCTACATTATTTTTTAAAGAATTCTCAGCTATACAATTTGGGTTTTTGATTAATTTGATCATTTCATGTCTTTGCTGTTGAGTTAGACAAGCTAACAACCCTTATACTTCACAAATGCTTTAAAAACTAATATGATTTTATTGTTTATTTGAAAGTGTTTCCTCATATGCTCATCAAATTTGATTACCAAAAGATGACCAAAAAGTCCTTTAAGGGTAACCCTGTCATGTATGCTAGCTCCTAGCTTATCACAGAATCACATTGAGAATCGGTTAACTAAAGGTTATGGCTCTCTAATTAAGCAAATTATTAAATGAAATATTTTTGCAAAATTTATCTCTTGTGTTTGCATTATTAAATTGGTTTAAACAGTTAAATAAGAGAAATGCTAATTTGACCTTATTACAAATTCTACAAGATAAATCTTGGTTCTTGAAAGTAAAATCGATGCTTTACTGAGATATTATATCCTTTTATTGAATATGGTTTCCACCATATTTTCCATTCTTCATGTAAAAAGTAGTTAAGTTTAGTAGAGTTTCACTAGTATAGTGCAGAGATTTTAACTGAAATAGGTTTAGTGGAGGATGTTGTAAATTTATTCAAGGATTATGTGCAGAGTTATCTGATCATACTTTGAGCTTGATTGACACTTTCAATTGTTGTTAAAGCCAGCAAGTTGGGCGTCTCTTCACAGAACGATATAGGACAGTTAGAATATTATGTGATTATATAACATATTTGCCACCCCTGTGGACATTCAATATATCATAATTGCACACGTCTTTCAAAATCATTTCTTGATTTAGAAATAAAAAAATTGAACATTAAAGTTACTAATAAAAATCACATTTTAACCCTTAATAAGATTTTCCATCTCATCTTTTACTTTTTGTGTGATGTGATGCTTTACTCCACTTTGAAGCAGAATAGTCTATCCATCACAAACAAAATAAAATGGCCAGCAGTTGCAAAAACATCTCCAATAATCTCTGTTCAGCAGCCTAAGTAAATTATAACCAACAACAGTATGGACAGATTGCTGGCATGGCTCCAAACATTTCCAGCATAACTTCAGTTTCGTAGTTCAGATATTAAGTACGGGATTAGGATATTTGTTACACAGCAGACTTGCAGCATATTTCGATAGAAGGATGTTAGCTCTGTTAGAATGCCCAGCTGGATTTAAAGATGAGGTTAAAGCTGGTTAAGAACAAAACCCCTCTTTTTAATCGCAGTTGAAAACTTTAAATGTGTTCTGTGATATTTGTATTCAGTGACTGCAGAAAAGTTTTTCTAGATTTCCTTAATATGGGATTTAGATAAATCCACTTGTTACACGACCATTTTAATACTTATAATCAGCATATTTTATGATTCTCCATATAAAGTAATCTTAAGGAAAAAATGAGTGTGTCTAATACTACTTTGAAACAGGTACGGTAGTTTAGTTCCAACATATTGAAATTTGGCCCCAATAGTGCATCAGAACTATGCTTATGTTAGAATTGTGACAGCAGGATGCGCACAGCTGCTTTTAAGAGAAAACATGACTAGATTCCCTACCTGGATAAAAACTTCTGGCAAGTTATATCTGTGAAATAAATGTAATTACAAAAAGATGTTACATTTAAATGAAACTCCCTTCTTTTAAATTCCTGATGCACCATATGAATATGCAGCACCATGCACAACTTTACGTAAGCCACTTAGGTCCATTTATGGTATCAGAAAATACAAAAGCCTAATGCTTTGCAGAAACCACAACCTCTCAGGTGTATATCGACTTTCCAAAACGATGATTAACTGCACTATAGACCGTTTGTATGTGTTTTCAATTGTACAAATATATGTGGTTTGCTAGATTTTACACTCTGTATATAAGAGCCAACGTCTTTCCAGAGTTTGGATTTATCTCCATATAGTGTAGAAACTTGTCAGGCACATAAGTAAGTGACTTAATATTTGATGTTGGTCTATTTTTCTTGAGTTTAAGAAGAATAATTGCCCAAATTAAAGATCTCCTCTATCCCACAGGTGTTTGGTTTGTCATGCCCCCCTTGTAGGCAATGACAAAAATGGGAGACAGACAAGCGGATCCAAAGAAACTATAATTTATTTGTTTCAAAAAAGTATGAGCTTGTAGGGCTGATCAGCCAGTCCGAGAGAAGGGTGGAGCAATCCTGCCTGTTCCGGTCAGGTCACATGCAGTCCCCACCTTAACAGCTCAACCACTAAGAGCCTATAAGAATATTGTAGAGAAGGGGAATGAAAATTAAAGGAATGATATTTAAATCTAAAAGAAAAAAATTAAAAATAACAAAAATAATAATAATAATAATAATAAATAAATAAATCTAGGGACAAGGTGCCCTAGCTAAAGCATCTGCCAGAATATTATCCGAGCCTCTAATATGGCGGATATCCAGGCAATAAGGCTGCAAAAACAACATCCATCGGATCAACCTGCGATTCGGACAGTGCAATGAATGTAAAAATGTTAGGGGGTTGTGATCGGTATAGACCACCAGAGGAACACTGCCAGAATCGAGGTATACCTCAAAATGCTGTAAGGCTCAAATTAATGCCAATGTTTCTTTTTCAATGACAGAATAGTTTACCTGAAAATGGTTGAACTTCTTAGAGTAGAAACTCACAGGTCGATCAACCCATTAGCATCTTGCTGAAATAAGACAGCACCTGCACCTACATCACTCGCATCCACATGCAAGTCAAAAAGATGATCCAATTGTGGAGCTGCCAGAACAGAGGAAGAACAGAGAACAGATTTGACATCGCCAAAAGCTTTCTGACAGGATGGTGACCAGGTGCACTTCACCTAATCCTTCAGCAAATCTGTCAATGGCGAATCCACCAAAGAGAAGTTCTTACAAAAACTGCGGTAGTACCCCACGAGACCCAGGAACCGCTGGAGTTCTTTTTTTGTGGTTGGTACAGGACACTACAAAATTGAAGTTACTTTGGCTTGCAATGGACGCACAGTCCCTTGTCCCACCACCTTACCCAGATAGGTAACAGTGGCCTTAGCAAACTCACACTTGGACAAGTTAATGGTCAGGTGTGCTTCAGCCAGCTGTTCAAACAGCTTACGTATGTGGGTCAGATGTTCATTCCACGTATCACTAAAAACCACCACATCATTGAAATATACGGCACATCCCTCCAACCCAGATACAACCATGTTCATGAGACGCTGAAATGTTGCCGGTGCATTTCGCAATGCGAAACTCATTACAGAATAAGAGAACAGACCAAAGGGAGTTATAAAGGCAGAGATCTCTTTAGCTCTCTCAGACAATGGAACTTGCCAATAACCCTTCAATAAATCAAATTTGCTGACAAACTGAACTGAACCCACCTGATCAACACAGTCTTCCATGTATGGCATAGGGTAAGCATCGGATATTGTAACCATGTTCAGTTTCCGGTAATCAGTACAAAAACTTACAGTACTAAAACTTTTGTCTGCCTTCTCCGCCAACAAACAAGGTGATGTCCAGCTAGATGCAGAGGGTTCAGCAATACCATTATCAAGCATGTACCGAATCTCCTCATCCATGACCTTCTGCTTCTCTTCAGATATCCTGTAAAAATGCTGCCAAATTGGTTGTGCCTCACCTACATCAATATCATGTTGGATTAAGTGTGTTCTACTAGGCACGTCACCAAACAAACAATGAGATTCATTAAACATGCCAGTCAACTCAGCGATCCCCTCCTGAGGCTAGTGTGCAAATAAAGAATCCAAATTCCTCAATGCATCAGTATTGTTCAGCCTGCCAGTTAACAAACTCTCACTAGGTGGAATTACCTCATCGTTTTCAAGTGCAGACAAGAAACCCAAACCACCCACTGTAGCAACTACAGAAACAGTCTCATCAACCTGCGCCTCCTCATCTTTTCTGGCAGACACCTGTGAATCCCGAGTGTAGTATGGTTTTAATAAATTTGCATGGCAAAGTTGTGTTGACTTCCTCTGACTTGGTGTTGCCAGCATATAGTTTTGATCTGATAGCTTGCGCAAAACTGTAAATGGGCCTGTAAATTTAGTCTGGAAGGGGGAGCTGACAACTGGTAATAATGCAAGTACCTGATCACCAGGACTAAAACACCGACGTTCCACCTTACGGTCATAAATGCGCTTCGTTTTCTCTTAAGAAGAGGTTAACTTCTCTCTAGCCATTTCCACCCCCACATACAAACGACGCCTAAAACCATTGACATAATCAATTAACTTACTCTGAGGTTGTGAAGGTTTCAAAGCATCATGCAACAGTTTAAGTGGCCCACGTACTGCATGTCCAAAAACAAGCTTGTTTGGGCTAAAACCAGTGCTCTCCTGCACCACCTCACGAGCAGCCAACAAAAGCCATGGTAAACCCTCCTCCCAATCGCGGTTTAACTCCACACAGTAACTACGCAACAAGGACTTGAGGGTCTGGTGGAACCTCTTGAGAGCACCTTGACTCTAAGCATGGTATGCAGAAGCCTGATTATGTTTCACCTGTAGCAGTTTCAAAACTTGAGCAAATAAATGAGAAGAAAAATTTCAACCTTGATCAGACTGAATAACTTTCGGAATACCAAAAATAGAAATAAACTGGGTAAGAGCCTTCACCACAGACCTAGCAGTAATAGTACGGAGTGGATATGCAGCTGGATATCTTGTTGTCTGACATTACTATCAACAAATAATTACTTCCTTGGAACGAGGCAAAGGACCAACACAGTCAATAATAACATGTTCTTCTCTTCTTCTCTTCTCTTCAAAAGGTTGCATAATTGCCGGAATTGGATACAAGAGAACCGGCTTAATATTCTGTTTTGGCTTTCCTGTCATCTGATAATTATGGCAGGTTTTGATATATTTAGACACATCCTTTTTTAACCGAGGTCAAAAAAAATAACACAGGATATAATTATAGGTTTTGTGGACCCCCAAATGCCCTGATTGATCATGGGAAGCCTGCAACACTTCACTGCGAAACTTAGAGGGAACAACAGTCTGCCAAAGGGGACCACCAACAAAATCTTCCCCATGTACCACCCATTTCCATACCAACAATCCATCCTTCAACACGTACCCACTAGCCACACTCTCTTCCTCAGTGACAACCTGATCAAACAGATCACAAAGAGAAGAATCTGCTCTCTGCTCCGCCATCACGTCACAATGAGAAACAGACAAAAGAGAATCAGGGACATATACAGAGAAGAAATCACTTTCATCTGCTCCCCCACCTTCCTGGTCAGGGACAGATGCAGACTAAGCACGACACATATCTCGTGTCACTGCACAAGCTGTAAAAACCCCAGGGAAACACTGAGCACTCTCATCCAACTTCCCTAACACAGGGGAAGAAGTTACTATGGGTGCAGGTAGCAGGCAATCAGTCCACACCCGTCCACCAACGAGATCATTGCCCAAGATTACATCCACTCCCTCAAGAGGAAGTGCAGGGCGCACCCCCATAATAACCTCTCCCTGAACCAATCCACAAGTCAATGTCAGTTTATGCAGTGGAACTGGTTCCACCAAAAGCCCCATTCCCCGCATTAAAACATGATCTCCAGCATTGGTTTCCTCTGAAAATAATATATGAATTAAAAGCCCCAGTATCCCTCAAAATTTTTACCGGCACTGTAGCATCACTCCCCACTATGGACACATGGCCATCAGAAATGAAAGGAGAAAAATCCCCCTGGTCCAAAGTGTACTTCCGTCCTACTCCCACCTGCTTGGAGGAAACAAAACCAGCATGTTTTTCAGAGGCAGCAAACTCAACAGATTTCACTTGAACACCCCTTTTAAGGCAGTCACGCTTCCAATGGCCCCTAGCTTTGCAATAATGACATATGTCAGTTGGATCCAAATAAACATGCCCAGTTGAAACCCGTTCTGACCTACTGTTCAGATCAGGACCAACACCTTCATCCTTCGCATGACCCCCCACAAAAGATTGACTGCCACTCCTGTAGCCAAAATCATTGCCAGTTTGATACCCAAGGCCAAACCTGTGTAAAAGAACATATTCATCTGCTAGCTTAGCAGCTACAGCAGCTGTCTTCACATTATGTTCACTGATGTATACAGCAATGTGACTTGGAACAGAGTTTTTAAACTGTTCCAGGACAACCAAATTACAGAGGTCAACAAAAGTGCTAATTTTCAAGGAGGCACACCAACTATTAAAATGGATTCCCAGCTCGCTGGCAAACTCAATATGGGTTTGTTTCCCACCCCTCTGCCATGCCCGAAACCTCTGTCTGTAAGCCTCTGGTACAGCCTGCTTCACAGTGGTATAAACTTTACTGTCATCCACTGTCAGAGCAGAGTATGCTTCTTGAGCCTTGCCTGTGAACACACACTGTAAAGCAGTGTCCGATCCAGATCAGACCAACCTCTGTTATCAGGAACACGCTCAAACAGGGCGAAAAAAGTATCTGGATCCCATTCAGAAAACTGAGGAACCAAACGCAGATTATTGCCAACATCAAACGAGCTAGAAGTTCCCCTACCGGAAACATTGAGGTGGGCGTGGCCCTCACCAATTAATCACAATCTACGTTCTTCCAACTCCATTTTTTTCACATCTAATCTTTTCTGTTCTTTCGCAGCCTGCAGCATAAGCAGCTCCCGCTTCTGTTCAAAAGTCAAGCTAGTGTCAAAAACATCAGTGTCCACCCACATGCCGTTAGCCTGCAATTTAGCTGGTCCTAACACACCCGAGTCAGTTAGATTAGCTTTAATGATAGCTCTAATATTATCCTTAGACCGCTTATCACCGACCTCTTGTTGAAAATGTTCAGCGATCTTTAACAATTGTTCGCGTGTGCAGCACTCCAACCCCTCTTCAGACGGCTCTTGCAAAAACTCATCAACAGCAGCCATAACTTTAACAATTAGTCACCAAACACCTGAATTCCAATCCCACCAGCAGCACTCTGAGCTCCCACAATCTCCAAAACAACCACAGCGTCACAGTGACCTCGTCCCTCTAACTGCCTAACCAAAAGCTAACTAATCTCCCCCCTAGTCTTCGGGTGTTACCGTGATGGGTTTTTATGTACTAACGCCCGAGAGTCCGGAAAAGCAACCAATAAATGGCGACCCCCCTGCAACTCCGGATGTGCTCTGCCCACGTTCACACCACATTAAAATCCCCCCACAACAAACTCCATAAGGGAAGTCGTTGTTAAGCCTAACAGGGACAGAACCACCACGACTTACTACGATTGCGATCACTCAAACTGCTACACAGACACACTCTCTCAATACAGATGTACAATGGCTGCATCATTCACGAAACGCACTCGTCAGCGTCCCCCAACAAGCCAGAGTTCACAAATCAAAGCACAATACTTGACAGCTGATCTCCAATCTGGGTTCAAACTGACGAGCCCCCATTTGTCCCCCCCTCGTAGGCAATGACAAAAATGGGAGACAGACGAACGGATCCGAAGAAACTATAATTTGTTCGTTTCAAAAAAGTATGCGCTTGGAGGACTGCACAGCCAGTCTGAGAGAGGTGTAGAGCAATGCTGCCTGTTCCGGTCAGGTCCGGAGGCCCAATCAAGCAGGCCTGGTGACTGACTAGATGCCAGTATTTATCAGCCACCGGGTGCGTTCAATCAACTGTCCATCCACCTGCTTCCTGAAAGAACAAAAAACCAAATAGTGGACTAGACTAGAGATGCCCACTGGACAGGAGGTTATTCAATGGTTATTATTCACAGGTTATTCAATGATGATAAAATATATAATACCATTTTAGATTGAATTATGTAATAAGTGAATTCATTTTCATTCAGATATCATTTCAGAAATTATAATCTGTACAGTGATATGTTATGTGATGAATAGTTTGTGTTTTGACTGGCAAGGGTGGTGAGAAAATACAAACATTGCAATTATACGTTTTCTGAGTAATTGAAAGCATTGTGCTCTCCCCCTCCCTTCTATCAATCTGAAAAGTGCCTCCTCTTTCTTTGTGTTTCTATTGTGTTTTCTTTTGTGGGTGTGATGTAAGCTTCAGGGAATGGGACTTTCTTAGAGTTTGGCAGCTGAGCTTCTCATGAAGTATGAGTTCTTGGGGGCAAGACAAACTTTTTTTTCTTGCTCTTGCCACCTCTTGAACAAAATCAAATTACCTGGTTCTTGCAGAGTAGGCTGGCCCTTAAGAGTGGAGTTAAAAACTCCTGGTATAAGGTGTTGTGGAAGAGATGCTGTGTGTGGTTTTCACAACACATTGCACTGTTAATGTGGTCAAACATGACTCCTTACTTAACCACTTAACCTCTAGCATAAATAAAATAATCCAAAGTTCTTGCGGTTCATTTGGATGCACTATTTTCAAACATTCTACCATATTTTTGTTTACATCAAACAGGCTTTGTCCTGTCAATCCTTTCACTCAATTTGTACCCTTTTTAGCCTTATCCAATTGTGCTATCATGACTTTTAGCATTTTGTAAACAAAGTAAGGTCTGTAGGATTCAACACAAAGCTTTTGGAGATTTTTGTAATTGTCATAATGGGTTTTTAGACTTACCGGTAGCCCAAATGCAGAACACCACAGGAGACAACAGAAGTTTTAAAGGTTTATTGAAGGAACTAACAGAGAAACTAATCTGAATTTCCAACTCAAGAGTGCAACAGTCTGTGGTTTGTCTCTCTGAGAAAACAAGAAAACGAAGATGAGTTCAGGTTTCTCAGGAATGTTGGAAATGAGGAATGATAACAGTTTGGTCTTACTGTAGCAGAGGTTTGGACGATTCCAGGAGGGTGAGAACTTTTTAGGGTTTTTCAGAAGGGATCTTTGAACATCTACAGAGGGTTTAATCTCAAAAGGATCCGAATCTGAGGACCAAAGGGTTGTCAATGTAGCTGAGCTGAGGCGGAGGGCGAGCAGGCTGATCGTACCTGAAGGAGTCTGATGAAGCTTGTGACTAGCAACAGAGAACTTGACTTGAGATGAGAGTTTGCAGGAGGAAGTGAGTTCTGGGAACGGCAACCAGTGAGTAAAAATCCACAGCGGCGAAGAAGCACTGAATAAGAACTGATGAGGATTCCACAAGAATCCCTCGTGGCTCTTTAGCAGGATTGAGCATCTTGAGAGACATCGAAACAACAAATAATTAAAAAACATTCTTAGACACATAGGAATCTAGGGCTTATGCTGGAGGGCTCTGAATACCATAGAAGGCTAACACTCAGGCGTTGGAAGTACTGGCAGTCTACATTTAAACCACACTAAGGGGCAGATAGGATACAGCAGGCTCCATCTAGTCGCAAAAAAATAAACAAGAAAAACACAAAAGAAAACACACAAAATCCTGGGTCCTGACAGTAATTGTCCTTGGTTGGGCTTGGGGGAAAATATTATTGTCTTAAATGTGATTTATTCCTTAATTATCTAACTGATTTTAGAACAACTCAAATTGACTGGAATTATCCCTATAATCCCTCCTTGCTTTGATCGTTAGTAACAATTGCTTGCTCTCCTTCTGAGTACAATTATTTAATACCACACCAATTCTGGAAGTTGATAACTTTTCCTTTTCTTCCCACAGAAAAAAAGCAAAAAAAATGTTCACATCAAAAAGTGTTGTGGTTAATTAGACCTGGTAGAGGTTAGGTATGGTGTGCCTACTGAGTGGAAAAAGCTTGTTTTTAGTTTTTGTATTGGCTGGTAAACAGTTTTGGCATGTGAAACTTAATTGTGTGAAGTACCAGTTATCAGCCTATTTCTTGGGTTTTTTCTTCATCAGACATAATTCTATGACATCATCTTTTAAGTGCAATTTTGCAAATCGGCATCTCTTGTTATCCATCCTTTCAATTACTTTTACGAGTTAGAATACTGATACCCTAATCTTTACAAGAAATACACCTTCTTGTACCATTTTACTTTGATTATCTCTGTTTCATTGTTAAGTCCAAGATTTTATGGAATTGAAAATATTTTTATTTATCCAAAATGGTGACAGAAATGTTTCTTTGACAGGGTTCTTGGAACAGAATTGCTGCACTTTGGTGCAACACTTCAAGACCCACAAGCCGTCACCACTGAAATACATAAAAGGACAGTGTTTAAAACCAACATGTGTAAAAGAAAAGTTCCAATTATAAAGTGTTCTAGGTGGATATTTCAAATGGAATAAATTAGTTTTATTAAATAGATTTCCTTGCTGGAAGGAGTTGAATACAGTCCTTTTTGATATCAAAATACTACTATTTACTCAGCAGATGAAGATATGCTTCCTATGTGTTATTTAAAGGTGATAGCTATAAGTTAAACTCCTACTGCAAGTTAGAGGCACAGTCATGCTTTCCCGCTCTCAATGTTTGCCAGGTCTGCTAATGTTGATTCTAACCTTTATGTGGCTTAGAGCCCCTCTTCATTCCCTAGTCAGAGCCAAAGTGCAAACCTTAACCAATGTTCGCCCTCATTCCATTTCTTATTTGTTCTTGTTTTGCTTAGTTGTGAAAAATTATAATGCTAAGAAGAAGCCACTTCACCTCTCTATCTATGGTTCAGAATCCTGAAGTTAGCCTAGTTTGCATTTCATGTGGGCATTGCAACCATCAGTAAATATTTATAAAGTTTGGACATATCATATGAAGGTTATTTAAAATGAAAGCAATTTTGCATTAAAACCACGTCTTTCACAACTGCAAAAGGTTTCACCTCCTCAATTTCTTGAGTAGACAGTGGCATTGGATGCAGGAGTTTGCTCTGCAACCGAAGGGTTGACGGGTTCAAGCTCTGGCTCTCAGTGTCATTGTGTCCTTGAGCAAGACACTTCACCTGCATTTCCTAGTGATGGTGGTCAGTGGGCCCGATGGCGTCTGTATATGCCAACCTCACTTCTGTTAATGAGTCTCAGAGTAACCCCAGTTGCTCACTCAGCTTGCTACCATCAGTGTGTGGGTGAAAGAATGAATGACTGAATGTAGTGTAAAGAGCTTTGGTCAAGTGCCCTGACTTGAAAAAGCGGTATATAAGTACTGGCCATTTACTGTTAAAAAGTACGCAATTAAAAAAAACCCATCAATTCTCTGTTTTGCTCCGATTAATCTAAAACCATGTGTGAGCCAACCCAAACCAACTAACTGTGTGGAATCTTTATTCAAAAAAAATAACTATCAAGTGAGTCTCTCCCAGGTAGGGGCAGAGAAATGCCCAACTACCAACAAACTGTGATATAGTATTGTATCTCGAGCTGCTGAAAAATAAACTGAAAACATGAAAAACTTTATAGCACAGTCATAGCTGTCAGTATTATATTTGCATAGATCCAAAATAGCTTTTGGATTTACAGTTGTGGTCAAAAGTTTACATACACTTGTAAAAAACATAATGTCATGGCTGTCTTGAGTTTCCAATAAGT
>JAUZNJ010035171.1:0-12384 GCA_034780135.1 Jordanella pulchra
TTTATATATATATATATATATATATATATATATATATAAATTTTTTTTTTTTTTTTTTTTTCTTGTTTCAGAACTGCTGTACAAGTCTTCCTTCTGCCACTTCAACAGCAATCCACAGCAACAGGTGAGGAGCTAATGGCATTACTTTAGGACTTCAAACATAATAAAACTCTTGCAACTTTACACTTTCTTTGCCACCTCAATCGAAATGATTTTAAACCAGAGGAACTCTGTCCTTTGTATATCTGCATGCCAGTAACTGGACCATACCTATTCTATAATATTCATTCCATGTGAATTTAGAATCGACTCACCATGCACTGTAACCTCTGTTTACATGTACTTGTGACTCAGATTTAGATATTCCACATAAAGTTTAGCCCACTTTAAGCTCATGTAGTTTTGTTTTTTTACAGTTTAGTTTATGGATCCCACTAAATCAACTTAAAGTGTGTAAGAAGTCTATGCAAGACAATAATTCATAATAAAATGTCATAAATCACACTCCACAAGTAAAGAAAATAATCTCAAGTCAGAATAGCTGAGTCATACTTTCCTCTGTTTTTAAAACTTGATATTAATTTATTTTGCATCTAAGCTAAGATTTATATAGATGCTCTAATCAGAGAAATTGTTGCATGTCTGGAAGTAGCACACCTAAAAAAGTAACCTTTAATCTGCAAACAGTTTTTTTTTGCTAAAAGTTCAATTTTAACCAGGCTTGTTGCAACCAACAAGTCAACTAAATTTCAGTCACATTACATCTAGCTCATGTAGGTTATAGATGTTTCAGAGAAACTTTGATTGAGAACCGCCGGTGAGGGAGGATAATGAAACAGCAATCCACTGTAAGGCAAAGGAGAAACTAAAATCTATAAATACAACAGGGTGTGTGCCTTTCTATAGCATTTAACAATCAGATAGCAGTCCAAATCCAAACTATTGTATCACTAAACAATACTATGAAGCAATTTTTACAAATTTGAATGGACTCATTTCAATGACAACAAGGGACTTCACTTTAAACTGATACTGAAAATGATAAAATGATCCTTGTAAGTTTTAGTTTATAGAAGCCAATTTATTTAACTAATTTAACTATGCAATCAAAACCACATAATTGTTTTGTAAAATATAATATACATATGTTCAAATGGATATATTCATTTCTATGTTTGAAAATGAAGGACAGGTGTGGAATCCCTTAAAACAAACTTTTAAAATCTCAAGTATTGAACTTAGGAACCCTAATAAAGCAGATTGATCGGAAGAATAATATCATTTGTACTCATGCCGTTTCATATCTTTGTAACTCCAAATCTAAGCAAAGAATCCTAATTAGCTATAACGCACATATTTTGCTAATTAAACCTATTATACTTAGGCTGCCTTTAGATTCAAACTCACTACTAATATGTGTAATTTTTAAAACCCTTATTATCTCAACTATTCAAATTAAATTGCTCATTGTTACAGGAGGATAGCTGATAAGAGAACTGGATTAAGTCAATCCTGCTGAAACTTGGAAAGAGAAAGTTATCTAATGAACCCAGAGCCCATTGAAACCTGTCTACATAAATGTTATAGGATTAAATCTCATTGCCAGTTTCTATAGCTATGAAAATGTCCTTAAGATTTAGTTAAATTTACATAAAATATGAGTTTCAAACTAGAGATGTAATTTAATCTAAAAGGCTTGCAAGTATGATACAAGTTTGAGTCATGTACCTTATCCTCTGTTTGATTTATTTTTGAAACCAGAACAGTAACACTTGTCATAAACAAGAATTAAATGTGTCAAGCCAGGTTCTGTCAATTGTTCTTTATCAAAACAGTAAGAGCTATACATGTTCCCCTAACACAACCAAAAACAATAAAATTTGTTGGAAATATGAAGTAGTACATAATTTGTCAGTGTGATGAGAAGAGAAATACAATTTGATAAACATTTCACAACAAAAATTCTTTGGTAGAAATTTTTTTCTTATTGTAGCTTGAATGCATTTCTTTAAGGAAGATGATATGTTTAGAGACTTCTGTGCACCTGTTTCGTTCAAATAGATCAAGTTCTGTCAGACTAGGAAATTTACATCTTTTTAGTTTAGCCAAAGACTCTCAAATGGATAAAGATATCCATTCCAAGATATGGTGTGGTAACCATACCTCAGATCCACTCTTAAATGTCCTACAGCTTCTAACAGGTTTGTTTTGCAAAATACACTACATATAAACTACTGTCAGTGTTTGCAATATCCATATTGCAAAGGACTAACTAGAGTTCGATATTAATGTCTATTGAAATAAAGGTATTATGATTTTTTTAATTGAGGGTTCTCCAACTCCAGTCTTCAACAGCTGCTGACCTGCATATTTAAAATGCATCCCTGCTCCAATACACCTGAAGAGCTAATTCCAAGTGAGTTGGTGCAGGGATGCATGTAAAAGCTCTAGGACAGTGGGTTTCTAGGACTGGACTTTGCGAGTTCTGTGCTAATGTATTATTTGAATAACTGACATTGCAAAAAATGGATGACATTTTAAGTCACATAATATCTTGGTGTTCAACTCGACAACAAGCATTAATGGAGACACAACTTTGAAGCTGTCAAAAAGAAGGAACACAGCAGGCTGTACTTCTTTGGAAGCTTAGGTGCTTCAGGTTTTCAGCAATATTCTGCATATCTTCTATAAGTCTGTTATGGAGAGTGTCCTTAGTTTTCATCAACGCATAAGAGCAAAGGACTTGAAAAAACTCAAGATGATAAAGGCCGTTTCTTCTCTAGCAACTCCTCTGGAATGTCTGGAGATGATTTTACAAAAATAATTCTTCATTAAATAAAGAACATTATAAACTATAATGGATATGTTCTTCAGAAGACTGTTAAACACCAACAGAGTCTCTTCAGTCAAAGACTTCTCCAGATCCAGTGCAAGACTGATTGCTAATACAGATAAAGACAGATTCTTGGCTACCTCAACATTACATTTCTATTAGGGATTAATAAAGTTCTACTAAATTGAGTTGAAACAGATCTAGTCAAACAATAGTAATTGACCCATAAATAAGATAGAGGAAAAACATAGGTATATAAAGCATCTGATACTGCCTTCATACGCTTTTTCTATCATTGTGCACACCTTGGTTTACTCTCAGGACTGTCCTGTATTTAGCATCATCCATCTTCTTTCTGAATCTGACCCTTTTTTTAAAAAAAAATGTCCCTTTTGAAGAAAACATTCCCACAGCACGGTACTACCATATTAACCATGCGGACTTTTCATTCAAGCTCATGGCATCATTTGTTTCCTCTTACACATAGCATTTCATTCCAAGTTTAGAAAATTCCGTTTTAGTGAGAACTTTTACATTTGATTGTACCACAACATGGCTTTTGGGAAAAAAGTGTGTAGCATCATGATGGTTTGAATAATTTTAAAATGTAATGCAAACATTTCAAATTTAAGTAGAAACCCACATGGTATAATTTTTAATTCCCACTAGCAATTAGGCAGACACTAATGTTGGTCTATATCAGTAATAAAGCACTGAAGTTTATGAGAGGACTGTAACAAAATATGAACATGCAAGAAGACAATTCAGAATCCCAGCTTGTAGCATCTGTTTAACCTTCTAAAATACCTAACTATGGTTTGAGTGACCTGGTGTGGTGTGGACCACAAGCTCATTGTCTGTGCGTCACAATAGCTTTGCTCTTTCTCCAACCTGTGGGAATACTGCATGCCGCCACCAAGTAATGATCCAGCCAAGCTACACTGATATGCATTACCTCCAGCTTTGAAAATCGTTAAAATCTGGCTCATTTGCAAATGTACTCAAAATCTTTTGCACCCTGGAGAGAGGACTTTGCCTAGGGCAACATTTAGTGATAGGCAGACTCGGCAGCATAGATAAGAAGGCATCCATTCACAAAATCCAAACCCGCTCAGGGAAAAGGTGCTTATATCAAAGTGTTCCAAGCATCAGCAATGTCTTGCATCTGTTGCTCCATGCTGTAAAAATACATTTTCTGCCTTGCATTTCTGTGTATACCATTCTAAGTAACTTTATATGCGTGTATGAGTGTCTCAAAATTTATTTGAAGATAGAAACTATCACAACACTCAAGACGGCATGGGAAACACTACTGTTATTCACCTAAAGAAACCTTTGAGCCAAACCAGATGTTTTGTTTAAACTGTTAACTAAAATATAATTAGTTTAAGTGCATGTTCAATAATGTGTCTCTTCTGGAGGGAGCCATTGACAGACCTATTACTGTCATTTTCTTGATTTACATTCTTCTTTCTCTTCGATATGAAGTACTTATGGCTTAGTATGTTAGCGTTTATTTATATTTCTTTTTCATATAAACCCATTATCTGAAATAATTGCTACCATTTACTGTGTCTTTATTGCCTTTTTCTTCAAAAGAAAAGCCTTGAGGCACAACCCCAAGAGTAACACAACCATTGCCTAAACCAATGCCCCAAAGTTCACTGCAAATTACAACTAGTACCCCCCTGCCCCCATCATCAAGTTTTAAGGTTTGGTCATATTTTTGAGGAGATGGGCTTCTGATGCGTTTGCAACCTTGCCACCACTTGGGGAGGTTCTGCATTTTAAGCATGCTGCTTTGATCATACCAGCTAGCATATAATCAGGGCGCCTCTGCAACTTTGATATATCACACACCGACTGGAGTACATGTATTTCCTCCCTGCATGTTTTAACAATCTTCCTGACATCCAGCAGTTATTCCAACATAACAATGAATCAACTGCCAGAATGTACTCACAGGAATGCATCTGGGCATTGAATACATCTCCCAGGAGCAGTTGTCATTTTAAGTGCTGCAACTAAGGCTAAAGATGGACATGGCAATGCTTTTACAATCAATCACTTTTAATTAGAAGACGATGGGAGGGCAGGTTGTGATTTTCCTTTAAAAACACTGTATGGATTGTATGGTCTTTAGCAAGCTTGCTGCTATTTTTTTCAGCTGATGAGTTGTATTGGCATAATTCATTGGGCAATTTCAAGTGACAGGGGTGAGATAATGATGGGTTACAGCAGGGCTGGAAATGATGCTACAAGCTTCATAATGGCGAAATCTTTATTGATCCAGATGGGTGCAGAGGAAAGAGGTCGATACAGCTGATCCCTTACAGTTGATCTTAAGAGAGGTGAGGTCCTAGGTGAAAAATGATCCATTAGAGGGGACGTGAAACTGCCTCAGTGGAGTGCATTAAGTCACTGTTCAAGGCTTTCCTACTGTCCTGTACAGCTTTATGTTGGCTTTTCAGTGCTCCATCAACAAATTGGAGACTCACAAGTTTAGTCTTGAATAACTCATATAAAATCCATGCTTTGTTTAGGCAATGTAGACCTAATTCTGTTCAGTGATCACTGCATCATATATATATAGATAGATATATATAGATAGATAGATATATGTAAAGCCTGTCAAAAACATCATAGCATCTATTTCTGAATAGATGAATAAAGAGTGCAGCCTCCTGAGGGATCACATTAAACTGCCTTTAAAGCAGAGCTCCTGGATGCAGCTTATCCAAGTATTTAGGCAAGAGCCAATGGCAATGAAAGATTCAACCACTCCCTAATTAGTACTGCTGATCAGAAGGGCAGAATGTCTGCATGTAACAATAGAGAAGCGCGTCTCATACACTTGAATGACCAAACGTCACAATTTGATTCTGTGTAGGAGAATAGAAAAAGAATGCATGTGATCACCAGACACCAACCTTTTTGAAAAGTCGCTTTTCTGACTTTTGTTTTTGGTTGGTCAGACCCAGAGAGACCAGAGAGCAAGGGTGATATCCCAATCCTCAGTGCCATAAATCATAACTTACTGTATGACTGCGCACTGCAACAGTCATCATGTAAAGACATTTCCTGGTCAATAATCCAAGATTATAGTCAAAATTTGCAGAATGAGCTGCCAGATTATTGTATTGGCATCAGATTTACTCTTAGGGTGTAAGCATCCCTCTTGGACAACGCACCAAACATCTGGCAATAACAGACCATAAGTAATCTTAAAAAGGATAACCTTTATTATGACCCCTTGGGATGACAGAAGTTCATTTCGGTCTGTGGTTGTTATTGTCATTAACGTGTTTTCACTAGAGACGTTTATGTGTACCTTGCCTGTAATTTTAATTACTTTCTCATTGTTTTATACCTCCAGGTACACTTGAATTAAATAGCACATTAAACCCATAGAATTCATTTAGCACCTACTTTTGACTGTAAAAGTGGCAATAAATGCTCCAAGTCCCTGAGTTTTCTAGAGATATAAACAAGCTAATTAGGCCTCCCGTGTTTCTGAATTACCAGATAATGGAATATTGCATGATTTAATATTACAGAGATTGATGGCACTAAAAATATCAATGTTAACAGGCGTGCACATCTAACAGTCTGCCTACACTGCTTTGAGAAAGTAGTCATACTTATTAAATCTTTTAACATTACAACACATAAAAGTCAAAAACCTTGTGCATTTGATGTATTTCTTTGAATTGCTTCTATATATACAGTTTATTTTACTTTAATGCCACTTCAATTTACCTTTCTTCTTTTCATGTACAGCACTTCAAATTATTTTGCTATAGAAATGTGCTATATAAATGAATTTCCCCTGCAATGCGTTTTGATTGACAAACACAGAATAGTACGCACCTTAAAGCAGGGGGAAAACTTTACTTCAGTTCCCCCTTAACAAAATATTTGAACCATTTTTTTGTAATTAAAGCTGCAGGACTTTATTTTGGTACTTTTTTCTAGCTTTGCACATCTACAGACAAATATTACATTTGTTTCTAACCAAATATGTTCTTGTTTCTGTTTTTGCCACCAAGTATTACTTGAAAGTTCTTAAATTGAAGGAAACTTCGACTTCTGATGTTTCTTTATACCAGCTTATTTTGCATCCAGAATGCCTCTTATGTTCTGAATATGGGTGGGGAGTATCAGGCTTTTAAGTTTTAGTTACACAAATGATTTTATGGTTTTCTTTAAAGAGGCATTATGGAGTGACCTGAAGTAAATTCAGGAAAATAGGCTACAGGGATATAGATGCATTGGCACTAAACTACTGAGCTGTCAGTCTGCTTGTCAAGCGATGTTTTAGATGTAAGGGTCAAATAAAACGGCTGTTTTAAAGTTGTTGGATTTCTTTTCGGTAAAAACTTCTATTTTGTCTCTAAGGACTGTTCTGTATATAACATCATACATTTCCACATAAACTTTAACCAATATCTCTGTCCCTGTGAAGAAAAGCATCCCAACATGATGCAGTCTCTACATTTAATGATGTGCACTAATGAATTGCATTGTTTAATGAAGAAAAAACCCACAATGGTCATGAAAATAACTTGAATCTGAAAAAGTACTGTAATAATAATTTGAAAATTGTATTAAACGTGCATATGAAAGTCATGCATTTTTTTTAACCATGCATACTAGATTTATATTAAAAACGCAAATTAATTAAACAGGCCTAAACAAAAATGATGGTAACTTAATATTTATCAGAACAACATTTTTAGGAAATCAAACCATTTTTGTAGCTGTCAATGAGACTTCTGCACGTCTCAGCAGGTATTTTGGCCCGACCCTCACTGCTTCAGTTGTCTCAGGTTTGAAGATTGCCTTTTCCCCAAACAGCATACTTAAGAGATCCTGATAAGAATGAAGTTTGTGGTTGTATTTTCACAGCAGTTATCATTTTATTTATAATACTATTCTCCTTTAATATTCTTTTTCCTGAAAAATATGGCTGAAATGTAGAAAGTCTCAAAATCTTTTGAATGAATTAAAATGTTAAATTCCCTGAGGACAATATTGTGGATATAGAGTTAAATCAATCATCAAATTACCTATGCTAAGCATCCCATAAAAATCGGGTGTATTTCCCAAATAAATCACAAGTTAATTATTTTGCAACATTTGCAGATTAAATGCAGGCCTACATATTGGTTTGTCACACAAAGAAAAGGTGAAAGACTATGGATTTAACCTCTTATTGAACAGTTGCTGGTAGAAAGGCTTCACTGCAATCTGCTGCCCAACTGTGTCAGTCTCTCCTGTTTCAGTGCACCACTTTTCCAGCAAATACAATTTAGCAGCAGGAAAGGGGTTGCAGTATGAGCGATTCCTACCCTTATTCCTTCAACTCTTGTACAAAACAAAATAAAAACTAAGAAGAAAAAAGACTGAGTAACAGGAGGTAAAAGCAGTTTTTAACTGCACTCTTTGTGCTTCCAAAAAATATTGTCTTGATGCCACTTTAAACAAAATCACCACAATTTCCGGTCATTCAATCAGCAATGCTTTTGCAGGATGAATGCTCATTGATGCAGTGTGTTGAATGACACTTGAAATCCTCTGTAATTTTAGTGAGTCATTTAATGTACTGTGTAATGACAAAAAATAATTTTGATGGTGGCATAATTCCAAGTCTCAGAAAAGACAGAAAATGCTCCTGAATTGATGCTTTTAGGCAATTTTAAATGTGGTGAAATAATAACACAGGGTTGCATTCAAGAGGTTTGTTATTATACTAAGGGGTCTGAAATTGTATAACATTACTTTTTCTCAATTGTTTTATAATGCATAAACTTAAAAGCTCTGTTTGATTTTCTTTCTTTTTATGCTGTAAATTTCTAGTGCAGGAATAGAGAAAAAAAAGCTTTTCTGCAGTTTACTAGCTTAAGACAAATTTACATATAGTTAATACATGAAGTATAGACACAAGCTTTAGATTTATGGACATTATTAAAATTGGTCTTTTAATTATCTGAATAACTCTTTTCAGGGAAGAGAGATTATGCAGCATATGACTAATCTATTTAAAAAAAGAATGAGGCAAAAGCCTAAATTAAGTGATGATTGTCTTATATAATAAACAAAGTCAAAGGATTACATATGGAGTCCAATGGAAAAAAATACTATAAATATTTTATAAAATGTCTCTTAGTACATTGCACCTTTATCACATACACATTGACCACATTGCCACAAACACCGCTCCACAACAGTTCTTCTTTTGTTTTGTTTTTGTTAAATTCTTTGTTTGGGATCACCCAAATTTATTTAAGGTTCAACACTGTAAAATAAACACTCGAATCAAATGAAACCAATCAGGCGATTCAGGGAACTACTGGCCCACAAGGCTGCCTTGAAATAAAGACTGCCTGAACTCCTATTACACAGCTCGAAATTTAAGAAAGGCACAGATTACTGTGAAGAATTAAACAAAGAACGAAGCCCCTACCTTAGAACTAAAATTTAAGTCTCACTGAAATTAACAGCTACAGTAAGAAAAAAGGAACCTTCCTTCTTCTTCAGACAAAGCAGCATGGTGTTCAGAATAACAATTTAGCTATTTGTTTCATATTTTTTTGGACTTGTGCTTAACTTTTTTTTGTTTGCTTGTTTGTTTTTGTGTTTTTTTTTTCCCTTGCTTGTGTATATCCACTTGCTGTCATTCCACAGCCAGTCTCTTGAGTCAGCACCATGTCAATGGCCACGCCTACAATTTGATAGTAAGCATTTTCATATTTTGCAATCCAATAATAACGTTCCCTGATTTAAAGCCTCTACTTCCCATACCACTTTCTACTTATTTTCTCATTCCTGTTTCCTACATATTGTTTTGTTGCCTGATTTGTGAAAATATCAACATTAACGCTGTTTTGTCTTTTTAATATCTGCCTATAAGTTTGACTTATCCATAATCTTGACAAGGTTGGAAGAGGAAAGATGGATTGCAGAACCCTTCCCTCACCCTGAGGTTCCATTGAACCCATGCGTCACGTCATCTCTGCACCGCAAACGCACCCTGCTGCCTCCGTTAATTGCGGTTACTCTAGTTAGTGATGGCAGTTCCACTAGGTACACCGGAAAGTGTCTCTAAAGCGTCGGCTGCCGGATGCTTTTCTAAATTTTTATATTTTTACGCTTGACACTTCAATTCCACATCAATCTGGAGTATAGCAGATCATTCGGGCAGGAAGTCAGTTGCTACAAAGCAAAGTGGATCCGGTGGAATTTCACATGTTTAACAGTACATGTGCGGAGTGTACATTGCATTTTAATCTGAAACATCAAAAAAATTTTGTGCGACTAGCCAAATAACCACTTTATTGTTCTATTCATAGCCTCCATTTATACTATTATTGGCCAATGAGGAAATTCTTGCTTTATCCAAGTCCAACCGCTCTGCTCTGAAACACTCCTGGTAGAATAGCTCGGCTAAAACTTTAGCGCTTAAGCATCCAGTCGAATTGTGGGCTCAGAATGTGTTCTGGGGAAGTCCAAATAGGATGGCCAAGGATAGGGTTATTATGTCTCTCGCCTGGCCTCAGAACAATTTGGGATTCTCTAAGGGTGTATTCACAACAGCCCTGTTTGATCGGCTTTAATCGGATCATAGTTAGTTTGGCCAGAGAGTTTGGTCTGTTTACAGAGGTATGAAAGTAATCGAACTCTGATGCGGAACAAAAAAGCAAACTCAGGTTGCCTTAAAACCTAGGTCTCGGTTAAAAGAAGTACTTTTGTGCTGTTGATCAACCATCTTTCTATAGTGGTTCTTGGTGCAACGCCAACACAGGCAAGGTAGTAAAATGGGTCAAAAAGTTTGTTTTGGTTTTACAAAGTACCTTGTGAATACAAACCGCACCACAAGAGTAACAATTTTATAATTTTGGTCTCCAGTCGGTCTGAGTCTACCGGACTGTAAGGTGTGAAAACGGCAGAGGGGCTGAATAAGGTGTCTGAGGAAAGGGCAGTTGATGCGTATCAGCAAAGTCTGTGGTCGTATACGGTATTCAACTAGAATACAAAGCTTAAAGATGTCTGCAAGAAGTGTGTTAACATTTCACTTGCTCAGGAACATAGATATACACATAGATACACTTTTGAATCTTCATGTATATAATGGTGACCCTAAGTGAACACTACTCATTATTTAAAGCCAAAAATTAATATGGCGTTCATGTCAACAGTCTGTATGTTAAAACCAATGACTTATTTGCAAGACAAAACCAATTTATGAATGCAAAACAGAAAATCCCATTGCAGCTCAGGTGATTGTCTCTGCATTTGTTTTCATCCATGCAGTCAATAAGATGCCACATTTGTGTCTGATTATACCAAAGGTAATCTCTAAGGAAATACTACAAACCCGCAACATTAAGCCTCTGAGACTGCAAACAGCAGGGCACCCTTTTTTTCCACAGAAATACGTTCATGCTCCTTCATGGCTGCCCAGCTGTCAGGAAGAAGGGCATTCAGTGTATACAACTGCATATGAACATAACACAAACTGCCAAGTGTGATAAGACTGGGAATGAGGCTTCAACACCAATTTTGGTGACAGAAGACAAATGACTGCTGGTGGACTTGTCGTTGTTGTTTTGCGTAACTGAGGAAGCCTTCTTTTTGTTTTTTCTCCCTTCGTCTGTGACAGTGTTATTTATAGTTTGTGTTAGGCATGCTGATTTTTGTTCTTTCCAAAAACATAGGTGAATAATCAGAGTTGCAATCTTTTTTTTAATAATTATAAAAAAATACAACCTAGAATTATAGAATTATAAATAAATAATAACGGACAACTGTTCCTTTATAACCAACTGTGCTTTTACTCACATTATGTGATTGTCATGTAAGTATCATTTTAACTATAAAATACCCAAAAGAAATGCCTTAAATTACCTCCAGACCAAGGTTACTCACTGCTTTCTCACATGTGCAAACAGCAAAACTCAGCAACTTTGGCTTATGAGAATATTTTACGTTTGTACACCAACTTATGTTGCTTTTTTATCTGCTACAGCATTCGAGGTTCATTGTAAGGGAGCCCCCAGGGCTGCTGTCCTCTTTGCCACTTGAGCTTGCCTGTTGTCGACTCAGCGTGTCGGACAGGCTTCCTGGGCAGCTACAATGCCACGGCTGACATGATGGGTGGTTAAAAGCGTATGAGGTTTTGCAGGTGTTATGAGGTCAGTGGTTGCCAGAGGCCACATGCCTGAGAGAAAGGAAGAGAGAGAAAGAGAGAGCGAGAGAAAGAGAGAGCGAGAGAGAGAGAGAGAAAGAGAGAGAGAGAGAGAGAGAGAGAGAGAGAGAGAGAGAGAGAGCGCAAGTACCCAGCACCCACCTGCTGTGTAGCCTGGTGGGCTACATATTGTCCGATCACAGCTCAGGCAAGGGGGGGGGAACACCATGAGGGAAAAATGCAATTGGTGTTTGTTGCATAATTAATGGGTTTTGTATTATTTACAAATGTAATAATAATAATAATAGTGTTATAGAAATATTGTTAAATCCAATTACTGTAAAGCTGCTACCTGCTAATCATT
>JAUZNJ010035172.1:0-37069 GCA_034780135.1 Jordanella pulchra
TATGAAAGTAATAAAAGATAAAAATATGAAAGTAACAGAGTGGGCATAGTGATATAGTGCAAAATGACATAGTGCAATTAGAGCAAACTTAAACCTGAATATCAAACTGTTAGAGCTCCCTGTTTTAGATTCTGTTTGCAGACCCCCCCCCACCCATTTGTTTAATGGATCTAACTTGTTGCAGAGTGGATTCAATCGTTTCGAAGCTGCACCTTGTGGATCTGGCTGGATCAGAGAGACAAAAGAAAACCAAAGCTGAAGGAGACCGTTTGAAAGAAGGTCAATCAGAATCCGTTTGATTTCTTTTCTCATTTTCTATTTCCATCTTCATGTCAAGTGTAAACATAGCATATATTTAAGGACCTTCCGCTGTAGATCTGTTTTGTTTGGCATCATAAAAACACAGGATAACATTTACTACTTTTTAGCGAGAGGGAATCAACCCAGCCTTTCTCTGCTCAGTTTAGTCAGAAGAATAAGAAGAAAACTGGAAGCCTGTCTTGTTCTCATTCCATTGCTGGTTTCCATGAAATTAGAAATAAAAAGCTCATATTTTTAGTTTAGAAATGATAAAAAACCCTTTAATACCCTAAAGCAGGGATGTCCGAACGTTTGCATGCTGCTTAATGTGGCGTCTTTTTGTATTAAAACTGAGAGTCCTCGTCTTATGATGCAGTTTATTTTTATCCGCAGGAATCAGCATCAACCGTGGCCTCTTGTGTTTGGGTAATGTGATCAGCGCTTTGGGGGATGAAAGCAAGAAAAACACTTTTGTTCCTTACAGAGACTCCAAACTCACCCGCCTGCTTCAGGGTAGGCTTTGATTTCACCGTTCAGACGTCCCACCGCTCATTAAACCAGCCAGAGATGCTCTTTTCACTTCTAACAAAGATAATCCTTTTTTTTTTTTCTTTTAAGCTTTAATTTCTAAATGTTTCTTAAGCAAATTTTGCTTTATTATATATTTGCATCTTTTCTTATATTTTGTTTAACAAAGCTTGAAGCTGAAAGTTTCTGAGTGTTTGGATACAGCAGTGCAGAGAAGTGAATGATTTCTTGTTTCTAAATAAAGTAAAAAAAAAAAAAAAGTTTGGTATGCATTTCCTCAGATTCTCTTGGAGGGAACAGCCACACTCTGATGGTGGCGTGCGTCAGCCCTGCAGACTCTAACATGGAGGAAACCATCAACACGCTGCGATACGCAGACAGAGCTCGCAAGATTAAGAACAAACCCATCGTTAATGTCGACCCCAGGGCTGCAGAAATGAACCGACTGAAAAAGCAGGTAAGCTGAAGGCTCCATAATGGCTGCTATGTTGGAAGGATGACCTCTTGGAAATGGGGCTGTTTTCTTTCTACATCTGTGCTTTTCTTTGCTTTACATGTAAAGTTCTAGAAAAAGCAAGCAGACTAAAGCATTTAGAATATTAAGCAAGGAATTAGGGGGCGATGACATTGTGCGTTTCTTTGTTTCCGTGTCTGTATAGGTTCAGGAGTTGCAGGTGATGCTTCTGCACGCCCGTGGAGGAGTAGCTCCTGTGCTCTCTGGGTAAGAGGGCTTAAACAGGGAGAGGCTGAATAAACCAGGCCTGCAGGGCGCCACTCTTACTCTGGTCGTCTGCTTACAGGCCGAGCTCGGCCGAGGACGTGGGCAAGCTTTTAGAAAAGAACCGCGCTCTGCAAGATGAGAACGGCAAGCTGTGCAGAGAGCTGAGCGAGGCAGCAGGACAGACGGCCCTCATGTTCGAGAAGATCATTATGGTGAGTCCACCGGCCTTCTAAAGTCGTTGTTTGAAGAAGAAAAACATCTATATTTTTTTTGTCTAAAATGACTCAATGCGGGAATAAAATCCTGTGAGGCTTTTAATTTTTTCGAGTGTTTTGTAATGTTACAATGCTGCGTCCTCGTCTTCTAGCATTAAGTCTTTGTTTCTTTTATTTATTTATTTATTTTAGACGGAGCAGGCAAATGAGAGGCTGCAAAGCAAACTGGAGCAACTTCAGCACCATGCAGCGTAAGTTTCAGCCTGGCAGCTTTCAGAGGATTGAAACAATGACTCTACAAAAATCCCATCATTTTATTCAAATGCATTTGGAGGAATATAAGGAAAACTCCTTTAGTCTTCACTCATTATTCTCGCTTTTTAAACTAAAGATCTATCTTTTCATTTAATTTTTTTCCGTCTGTCCTCGTGTTTGTCCATCACTTCATCCACCCAGGAATAAACCCAGCCATCCTTCTTAAGACCCTCTCCTGTTTGAGTTTGCTTGGATTTTTCCCTTCCTTTTATCATGCCTCCTGCTCTGTAGGAGCGAACCAACAAACTCCTGGATCTCACTTCATATGAGAAAGATGATAAACTATAAAGGGAACATAAAGTTGCTGAAGGTAACTTCAGAGCAAAATTAAGGCATTTTGTTGCACTTTCATACGTTTCGCTGTGATTTGAAGGAAACCAAATGACAGAGATATTTCTGCCGTCCCGTAGACCACCCTCGCCATCCAGGTGTATCAATGCTCCCCTCAGTTCTGCAGCTTCTATATTTCAACCCTGAGCTCAATAATTGACGGAGAACCCTAGACTCTGACACGCAGAAGTCGCCTTCAGCCTCAACAGCCTGTTGATGAGCAGCTTTATTCTAAACTGACCAATAATCACCCGCTTGGTTCTGTGCAAAAATCTCTTCCCCAGTTAAAAAAATAAAAACGACTCTGGAGTTTAGCTTTAATTTTACATATTAAAGTCTTACTACTTTTTTATTTCCTTTTCCTGCTTATTTTAAAACACTTCCCTAAACACAACTAACAAATAATAATTTCCAGAGTCTTTATTCGGTCAAAGATTATTGTAGTGAAACTGTTAAATATGAACATAATAATTTGACTCCTTTGGGGAAATAAAGTTTTAATATTTGTTCACGCTGCGCTTGGTTCCTGCTCTGTTGAAGGTTTGGGGTTTTTTTTGGCTAAAAGGGAGTTTTCCTTTCCAATGTCGCCGCTTGCATGGTTGCTATGAGGAATTGCTCAAAGTCAGGAACACGGTCCCTAGTGATGGGTTACCATGGCTACATGATCTTGAACCCTGGATCCTGTCATTTTAGTGACTCGATGAAATCTGCTGCATTTCCTTGGATAGAAAAGGTTGAACCAATCTGCCTGTAAAGTGACTGAAGGGACTTTATAAAAGTAGCGGTACCGTTCGTAGCAATACTCTGAAAAGTATCCAGATGAAACTAATTTAGCTGCATGTGGTTCCTAAAGCCAGGTGTTGGATCTGGATCATTAACATCTCAGAGAACCTTAAACCGCCGTCGGATTGGGTTCAAGCATCTATGATTCTCTTGAGAAAAAATCTTAGATTGAAAGAAGGGAATTTTTCATGTCAATGGAAAAAGTTTTTTTTTATGCCTTTTTAATTATTTTTTTTAAGTTTTATCCTCATTGGATCAGATCTTGACTCCACGAATTTCCCTGATCATAAATACTTTAAGGCATTATTTTCTTTCAGGTGTACGATTGATCTCCAGAAGGTGTTGCAGACGCTGGAGGACCAGGAGTTAAAGGAGAACGTGGAGGTGATGAAGAACCTACAAGAGCTCATCTTGGAGCTGAAGGTAATGAAACAACTTCTGATTGGACGATGCGGCGAACCGATGAACGCTGTTTGATCAGAAGCATGGATTTTTGCTGACTTTTTTTTTTTTTTTTCCCCCGTGTGTTTCTGGTGGTCAGAACGAGAGCGCCGGCATCTCTGCTTCCATCGACGCCATGTCCGCCAGAGAGGAAGTAGCCGAGGCGGCGGCTGTTAGCAGTAGGGATCCAACGGAGCAGTCCTCATCCGTACGACTCCTCTGTTTGTGGCGTTGCATCGTTTTTAAACTCTACATTAATCCAAACTGTTTTTTGTTTTTTTTTTATTCCCAAAGGATTCTCCGGAGGCTTTTACAGCCAATCATGCTCTGAGACAAGCCCAGCTGTCCAAAGAACTCATAGAGCTGAACAAGGTGTTGAGTCTGAAGGAGGCGTTTGTGAGGAAGATGTGTGAGAACGACAGCCAGCTGGAGCCCATGCAGTCGGAGCACAAGGTGAGAGCAGGAAGAGCTTAGCTTTTATTCATAAAAGGACCCGATCATTTATGTTGCTCAACTTGTTATCCTGCAGAAAAATGTCCAAACTCTGCAGACAGCTGTGGATTCTCTGCAGAAGGAAAAGGAAGAACTGGTTTTAGCTCTTCAGTCGGCGAAGAAAGACACCAACCAGGCCAAGTAGGACAGACGTTCTATTCGTATCGGAATGATCCGACTTTAAAAACGGTATAAGTACCCATGACTTGACCAAAGGCTTCATTTAACCTCTGACATCATTGAACTTTCTCTAGGCTGAGTGAGCAGCGGAGGAAGAGGCTTCAGGAGCTGGAATCTCAGCTAGTAGACATGAAGAAGAAACTTCTGGATCAATCTAAGCTACTGAAACTCAAGGAATCCTCTGTTCAGAAAGTCAGCAAGCTCATGCAGGAGATTCAGGTCATTGGTCTCTTTATTTACCTTCCTTAAAGCTGAACCTGAAACGATCTGTAGCTTTTAAAATGGAACAAGGCAAAGATGAGCAGGAAAAATAAAGAGTCACATCAGACAGCGTCATGCTGAGGGTCCCACGTTTTAAGTTGATTTCATTTGGTTTTTTTTTTTAGGTTTAGTTTTTCAGAAGCTGTTTCTTCCTGTAAATTCTTCTCTTTTTTTTATTTTTTTTTTTTTTTCGTTTTCGAGAATGAACTATTCTCTTTATGGAGTGGATTGTAAACATCCCCGATGGTGCTCTATGTGAAATCGCAAATTGAAATCACCGCCTGGTCTCTTAAAGGCTATGAAGACGCAGCGGATTCAGCTGATGAAGCAGATGAGGGAGGACGCTGAGAAATACAGGCAGTGGAAGAGCAAGAAGGACAGGGAGGTCCTGCAGCTGAAGGAGAAGGTCTGGAAAAGATCAGCTCAGTGCTGAAGAGCTGGAGAAGAACTCTTCCTCACTGTTTGTTTTTATCGTCTCACGTCCTGCAGGATCGGAAGCGGCAGTACGAGCTGCTTAAACTGGAGAGAGATTTCCAGAAACAAGCTAATGTCCTGCGGCGCAAAACCGAAGAGGTAAACTTTCCCTGTTTTTTGTTCTGCTTTCTGTACACGAACCGTTACCACTTTGTATTAAACCGTTTGTTGTTTGATTGCAGGCAGCAGCCGCTAACAAAAGACTGAAAGATGCCCTGCAGAAGAGAAGTGAAGCTGCAGAGAAGCGCAAAGATCACCAGAACAGAGGCATGGAAGGGGCAGCAGCCCGAGTTAAGGTGGTAAAACGCCTTCTGGTTTCACTCAGGAACTCCTCTCCAGGTCCACTAAAGTCACAGTTTTTGTCCTCTTTGTGTCAGACGTGGCTGCTCAACGAGGTGGAAGTGATGGTGAGCACAGAGGAGGCCCGTCGACACCTCAATGATCTGCTGGACGACAGGAAGGTCCTGGCTCAGGAGATCAACAACCTCAAACAGCAGATAGATGCTGGAGAGAGACCTGCGCCTAAAATCCGAGTAGGTCGAGCCTCGTTTAAAAAAGTAAAATAATAAAGACGTGAAGAAGAAAAACAGGAAGGATTTTATCTTTTTTGTTGGTGGAATTTTTTGTTTTATGCAGCGTCGGACGCTGATCATCTCAGAGCTGGAGAGCCAGGGGGCGCTGGAGACCCCTCTGTCCAAGCAGGTGGAGAACCTGGAGACAGAAATGGGTCTCAGGTGAGTCCTGCAAACCACAGAACACCACAACCCGTCTCCTTACAGGTCGGATTTATAAAAATGGGCCAAACGTTTGTTTCCAATCAGAAACGCACAGATAGCCGACCTGCAGCAGAAAGTCCTCGTCGCTGACGGCGAGGGACGTCTGAAGCAGCGAATCGACGCCCTCACCAGCATAGTGGAGGCCAAGAGCGCCGTGCGGGTTCTAATGGCCGAGGTAAAAAAAAAAAACTCGCCCACTGGAAGGTATTTGTCACGCACAGCATTCATTGAAAGCTTTTCTCGCTTGTTTTTATTCGTTTCCAGTTGGTCTCGACTAAAACGCTATGCTCCAAGCTGGAGAGCGAGCTGAAACAGGAGAAAGGAAACACCCAGGATCTGAGGAAGATGCTGGCGGACGAGAGAAACGTGATGTCCGCCATGGACATGGAGCATCAGCAGCAGCTGGTGGAGCTGGAGCAGAGGCACCAGGAGAAGGTGACGGGCCGTTCAGACGGGAGCGTTGTCCCCACCACCGCTCGCTTGAACGTCTTCCTTTATTTGTTCGTCTGCAGGTTCTTTACCTGCTCAACCAGCTGCAGAACAAACCCATATGTGAGGAATCCGGGGAGACGAGGCAGGAGGAGGAGACCAGCGCCAAAGAGAGGGAGCTTCTCCAGCGCCTCAAAGTTCAGGTTTGTCAACATCTATTATCTTTTTGTTTGTTTTTTTTTTGTTTTTTTGCTAAGTTGTTCTTAAAATATTAAAGGTTTTTTTTGTGGTCTTAGGAGGAAGAACTGGAAAAACTACGTACCTTAAGTGAACAGAACCAGAAACTAATGGAGCAGAACGAGGAATACAAACAGGTGATTGAATATAGATTATTTTAATTTACCGTATTTCCTGGATTATAAGTCGTTCCAGAGTATAAGTCACATCTTTGGGGGAAATATATTTGATAAAATCCAACACCAAGAACAGACATGTTCCAACAGTTAAACACCTCTGCAGTAGAAGATGCGGCGTTTTCTTCATGTCAGTAAGAGTAACCTCCGCTCTTCTCCAGAGCTTTACCAGTTTCTCTCCGACTCCAAACTTTCAATGAACACATTTTACTACCCGCAGATTATAATCTGCAGAATATGATTTTCTTTTCGGAGCCCTTCTCAGTTGTTTTTATAAGATACAGCAAATCTTAAAATGATCCACACAGGCCTACAGCGTCCTCTTGCGGTTTAGTGTGAAAATAATTGTGAAATGATTTAATAACCTGTTAATAATTTCACACATAAGTCGCTCCAGCGTATAAGTCGCACCCCCAGCCAAACTATGAAAGAAAACATCACTTATAATCCAGAAAATACGGTAATCAGTCCAGTTTCAGACTCGAGGTAGAAAAGAAAAAAAATTTGGTTCCAATTAGCTTTGGTTTGTTAGAGTGAAACTAGAATATTAATCCACCTGGTTGTTGTTTGCTTGACTCTAATCTATATATAAACAGTAAACAAACTGATTCAAAGGCTAATAATGATAATGAATGAACAGGAGCATCCAGAGCCTCCGACCCTAAAGAGGAAGCTCTCCAGCCTTCACTGACTCCATCTCTAAGGTGAAAGGAAGGAGTCTTGGGAGGATGGTTCAGTTTATGTGACCTAACCTAATAAACATTTCTATTCAGGCCTAATTCAAACTTAACTTGGTTTATTTTTAGGCTCTTACTTTTTTTTTTGAAACTTGAAGCTCTAAAGAATGAGGATTAGAAAACCTTGTGGTCGGATCTAGAATTGGTACCGCTGATGTTTGATGCTCGGGGTACGAAGCAGATGTACTTTGACAAAATCAGGATATAAATTGTCGTTTTGCGTTTTATTTCCACCTTTTAGAAACTGTCGTTGCTCCACTTGGCCAGTGAGAAGAAACTTCTCCTGCCAGCAGTCAAGAGTGAAATGAGCCCAGATGATTCGTACGAATATGTTCCTCCAAAAGTAAGTTCATATTAACCTGTTCTGTGGGTTCAGCGTTTAAAAAGACAAACTTCGTTTCTGCATGAATGTTCTACATGAACCATATGATTTCAAATTTTTAAATCAAAACTTGATTTCCCTCCTTTTTTTTTTTCCCCCTCCTAAAAAATAATTAAAAAAAAGCCTAAACCGAAGAGGCCGACCACGGCTAAAGCAGCTCTGAATACGACCATCAACGTAGTAGAGCTTCTGTCACCCAGCGAGGACGAGAAAGAGGAGGAGGAAATGGACGACTGGCGTCCTGAGAAAGGAAGGAGAGCTTTGAGGAAACCCAGGATAACTGGGGTAAGACTGGGCAGGACTCTAGATCCATCATTTGTAAAAGGGGAAAAATCCTCCATCCTTCAGCGGGAGGAGCTGTATGATGTGGGAGTAATGATAAAACTAAAAGTCTTTACTTTTTTTCTTATTTAATCCCAGTATTTAGCTTCTGACTCACTTTCATTGGCTTTTTTAATTGTATAAAAAGGGCGATTTCACTTTTTTTCTGTGGCGCTCTGGATATAAAACCAAACACGTTTATTTTAAAGTGGTTCGGTTTACAACTTTCTATTGTCTGATTAACTTGAAGAGCGTTTGTGAGAAAAGACTAAATAAATAAGAGTCAAGCTTTGAGTCGTGTGTCTCCCTCAGTGCGCCTGCAAAGGACGCTGCAGCAACAAGCAGTGCAGGTGTCGCAAGGGGAAGACGACGTGTGGAGAGAACTGCCAGTGTGACCACGAGAAGTGTCGGAACCAGGATATCCAGGCGATGGCTGAGGTGAGTCGCCGCGACCTTTTCCATCTGTGAATCTGAGCGAACCGCTCGACATTACGGTAGGACTGGCACTGCTGCACATGAATGACGTGAAAACCAAGCAGACGACAAAGTTTGGGCCTTTTTTGTTTACGTATTAAACAGGAAATGCAGTAAAGAGCTCATCGGTGATGCATCTCTGTTAGCATAAATCTTCTAATGTTGAGAGAACCCAACGATAAAGCCGTGTCTTTGTACTCTTCTGGAACCGTTGACTTTTTTCAGGATGTCAGTCTTGCAGACAGTGTTTCAAGAGACTCTGCATCTCTGCAGGAGCCATCCTGTGAAAGCCCCGAAAACGCCACCTTCTTTAAGCCTCCATCTTGCACCCCCACAACCAAGGTAAGCCTCCCGAAGGCCGAGCGTCATGAAGCAGATACTCTGCCCCCTCTGCAGCTTTAAAACCTCCGTTACCCTGAGCTTTTCTGCTGCGTTCCTCGGTCTGCTGCCGGTTGTTCTCGAACTTACCTCTTACAGCTTTCGTAGAACCTCTGGATGTTTTTTTTTTTAATCCTTATCTTTCTGTAGGTGCTGAAGGAAATCGGGGACATGGGTCACAGCACTGTAGAGCTGAAGCTGGTTAGGAAACCCAACTTTACAGAGGAGGAGGAAGGCGAGGAGGACGATATTGAGGACAGAACAACGGTCAGCTTCCTCAAGAAGAAGAAGCGGCTCCTGACAAGTTTTCAGAACAGTTTCTTCTCAGGCTGCACTCCCATCAGAGAGGAGTCCTAATCCAGCTCATCTGAGGGATTTTCTTTCCTTTGGTTCATTGTCTGTTTTCTTTAGAGCATTTGTTTGTCTTTTTTATTTGTTTAGATTGTTATGTACTGTAAAGTGAAAGTAGCTGAAGATTTAAACGTATTGCTCTTCATAGAGGGGTTGTTAATGAACGTCAGATCGTCGGAATATTTGCTGGGATTCTTGTACAGAACTTTTATTTCTCCACGAGTTCCTCTACTAATATTGAACATTGTGAAAACACTCGAGGTTTTCAGTCGCGGTCTTTTAATCTTTGTATGTGCTTTTAGTGTCGGTGTTGAATAAAGTCTTAAAATCACATCAAGATTGGAAAAAGAAAATCTAAATATTTGAGAACTCGCCATCAACGAGGATCTTTTCTTCGTGTCCAACTTTTATGATTCATTTCAGGTCGACTTTCTCTATTTTTTTGAGGCAGTTTTTAAAATCAACTTTACATTTGAGGAAACATTTCCCTCTTCAAATCTACATTAATATATATATTTGAGTCAAATTGTATTTTTCCTTGAATTTCTTGTTTTGATTTTTTTTTTTTTTTTTTATTTTGCTTCTTTTTTTTAGATTATTTTATGAACCAATCAGCTCATATTTTGTTTTAACTGGATGTTATTCAGGTTATTGACAAGTTTGTGGCGTCTCCTAAAGTTTTGTGTGTTTGTCGATGAAAGCCCGACCTTCCCAGCAGTCTTTCGTTCTGAGTCCACCTCCAGGGAGAACTTGAAGATCAGCATCATTATTACTTGAATCAATATTAATCTCATTCATTTTACCTGTAGGATAACATTTTTAATCTCAGATTAATAAAACTAATTCTTACAAACAGGCTCTGTCTTTGAATATGGATTACTGAAAACTTAAGATGCAGATTTAAAATCATCTTATAATGATACTAATCAGCAGTTTCTTTAATTTCTGATTGTAAATTAAAGATTAAGAAGCATTTTTATGTTAGAATAAAAATGTCCTTCAGTTAAAAACATTTTTTTTCAAGCTGTCTGCTAATGCTAGCAAATTAGCTTTAGCAACTAGCATTGTAAGGGTAGTCAAATGATAACTTGAGAACAGAGGAAATGTATTCTACCAAACCAAGGTCTGTCAGACAATAATGAGCGTTTGAAGAACCCGACCGATCACCAATGCAAACCCCATTTTCTCCACCAGCATCTGAACTCTGATGTGTTTCTGGAGCAAAGGTCAGCGATCTAAACCCTCATAAAATTTTGTGCAATACATTCCCAAAATAGGATGGGCTGACCTCATAAACCCTGTGGATTAATAATGAGAAGTTGCTCAACTTTATTCTTGTGTGGAAGATAGAAGAGTAAATTCTAGAAGCGAAGGGTTTCCAGTTAGGAAATGGAACGAGCCATCCAGTACCAACAATATAAGGTTATTCCAAAACTACAGCAGGTGGATTTAAACAAATCTTTTAAATAAGTTTAAAAACATGTTTGCTACACCAGCAGACAGCCTTACTCATTAACAACATTGATATTAGCCTATGGTTTGATGTTTAAAGAGCAGGATGGCAAATATTCCGTCATATGCACAAAATGCCATTAAAAGCTCTAACATTTTTTAAAGATATTTGGATGCAATATTGCTTTTTCCTCTGAAAGAAGCTTGATGGGAAAAGGAGCTGATAGAGAAGCAGCAAAGCTGCAATGTCCTCTGCACATGGATTATCAACTTAGCACTAAGAACTGGTTGGTTTTTTGCTTTAGTTTTATGGAACAAGATTATATATATATATATATATATATTACAAAATGTTACTTTAACAACTGTTTACTTCCTGTGTTAAATACAAGTAGATAAAATGGATTCTTTTGTTGAAATCTTCTAATGCTTTTGTATTTTTACTTATTTCTCTCCATTCCTGCTAAACAGGAATTATTCTACTCATTTTTTAGTCTTTTGAAGAAAATCGATTAGCTTTGACTTCTTCCCATCTTACTCAAACTCTTCCAAGTGTATGAGGTACATTGATTTCCTTGATGGCTTCCTTAAGGAAGATCCTAATTAAGTTTGTCAAAGTGGGACTTTTTTCTTTTCAAACTAAAAAAAAAGACACCTGGGAATGAATTTTAAAACAATATTATTTTTTCTTATTTTAAAGGTTATATTTTTGCCCTGTTCTGATAAGTGAGCACATGTTACTGCAGGTCCTGTACACCTCCTCCCTGCAATGTATGCATACGAGCAGTAGAGGGCGAGAGATCTCAGAGGCTCACTGCATCTATAAAGGTTTCAGTTAAATAAATTATAACGCAAATCTGATCATTTATATTTATTTTAACATTGATTGAATATATATATTTACGTATGTAGTCATTGGAAGCTCACTGATTCACGTCAGCATTTCAAATGAGAAATAATTCTTCTTCACATTCCAAGTAGCATGAAATATTTCTTTCAAAGTAGTGAGATATTTGTTCTTTTTTTATCAATAGAATTAAACTGTAGAGTTTAACACAAGCTGTGGAGTTTTGCAGCTCCGTCTGAGTTTTTTTAAACTCCATGATCCATGTTAACCTCGCCTCACCTGTTAGTTTAGGTGGACGTATCCTGGTAGGTTTGCTGTTTCTGTTTTCTTGGATGATTGACTGAACTGTAGGAGGCTTAGAAGTTGAGATCATTCTTTAAACTTCTTTAAAACATTTTTCCCCATCGGTTATATTCTTTTCTTTTGTCTTCTTCCTGCATAAAAAGGTAGTTTGAATGAGCAAATCCTGTGACTTTTGCTCCTAATAGAATGCACATGATTTTATCAAGGAAATATTGGCATTAAATCAAACTTATACCACACTTTTCTGGTTTATAGATTGTGAAAAACCCATCTTTTGTCTTTTCACTTGATGATTGTGCACCACTTGTCACAGAAAATCTGAATGAAATGCATTAAGTTTGTGGCTGTAATGTGACGTTTTCTGGAGAAGTTTAAGAGTTCGAAAAACATTTACTATCAAGCATGTGAACTGCTATTACTTTTATAGGAAAAATGGTGTCAGACATTTTTTTTTACCGCGGAAGACTCAATGTAAGAAACTATAAATTCAATTTCTTACTGGGTGAATCTTATAGTCACCCCTTTTTTTGCATTAACCAGATTTTTTAACAAATCTGATTTATTACTTTTTATTCTTCTGTTTTGAGACTCTCATTAACTTTTGCTAGAACTGAACCAAAGTCCAGAATCAGTTGAAGGAATGGCAAAAAAAAAAAAAAAGCTGAGGTGGCAATTAGCACAAACAACAAAACTAAGCTGTAGATAAAGCTGCTTTAAACTTGAATTAGTCATTGAACTCCTAGAATATACAACCCTAAAGAGTCAATCATTTCTGAAATGAGCTCATTGCGCCGGGATGTGAAGGGCTGCATGTGACACAGTGCATGAGTGTTCTGCGAGCGGATGCAGCTATCTGATCTTAATTGCTTTTGGAGTTATCATGACCTTCGTCACTGTCAAAGCTGCAAGGAAAGACTTTATCTGGAAGGCAGAACTGCTGGGAATACCTGACTCTGCACTTAAATTTACAAATCCCTTAAACTGCTCAGATAAGATAGCCCAAATGCATGAATAAAGAAAAAAAAATCAAAATATGGGGTATATGAAGAAACGTATCGTCATTCAAATAGATTTTAACTAAAGTGTTGCAAAACGGAAAAGTAAAAAAAAAGTTAAAAGAAGGATTAGTATAAATAGAGTAGTAAGAAAATCCAGAGGTTTCGTGTTTCTTTTATTGTTTTAGAGTAGTGCTGTTATGACTCAAATTAATGCAAACAAACAGACCTTTACCCCTTTGATACAAAGGAAAAAAGATGGAGAAATTCACGATTGGGATTTATTTTCTTAAGTTTTTATTCTACTGATGTAAAACAAAACATTTTCTAAGTAGTGATTGGTGCTGCAGTTGCATTTATTTACCAGCATTAAACTTTACTTTAAAACCACAAATTTATATCATGGGACGAGTACCTGCAAAGGGGAAAGGGAGCAATAAAAGGTTCACTTTTCTGTCATAAATACAGAGACCGGCACCAGTAGAAGACCTGTTTGCACTTTGCATATAGAACATGGAAACGTAACAGAAAATGTTGTAGTCAGATGAGACCATTCATCCCTTCCTGCAGGACGACAATCTTCAACATACACTCAGGGCTGTAGTGGAATGGTCTAGTCAAAGTCTGGATGTTTGGAAGAGAAAACTAGGAAATAGGTTTTCACAGGCATTCTCCCCCAGCCTGATGGAACTATAGTTATTTTACATAAAGAATGGAGACATGCAACCATAGATGCGACAGATTTAGGTTCCAGGGATTATCTATCTACAAACACACACCGCACATTTCAGATTTAGCTTTTTTAAACATATTTGGAAACTATGTGTCAACGTCTTTTCCACTTACATAAGCATTACTTTGTCCTGGTCTATCATGTCTCTCATACTTTTGCGAGGCTCATTAATCTGCTTGTACCAAAGGTGCCTCCTGCTATCTTTAGCACAGCCTTTAACATTTTATTGTATTATATTATCATCTAATCTGACTCCATTGCTACAGAGCAAATCTTTTTTTATTTTATTTTTTGCTTCCTCATGTGCCATTGCTTCAAACTTTGAAGTTCTGCTTCTATCCAACCAACCTGAAGCAAACTCAAATGTTTATTTTCCTCTAAAAACTTAACTCGATGCTTTCATGTCTTTCATTACAGTTTAAAGAATTCTATCTTTTAAGATAAGTATTTCTATGGTGCCATGAGAGGTATTGAATACTTTTTTTTTGTGCAGAGGGACAATAAAGATGTAGTTGAGGGCCCAGCCCCACCCTCAGTGCTACTCAGGCTGGAATCAGGATGTTGGACCGAGGGGCAGGGCGCTGGGCCTGTTAAATATTGACGGCAGGTGTAATAATTAACCCCCCAGCAACTCCCGATGACTTAAACTGACCGCCGTGCCTCGCTGCCATTGCCTCGCCGTCTTTGCTGCCACTTACATCGTAACATGGGTCCCCCCCCCCCTTACGCCCCTATACCTGCTGATCGCTTCCTCTGACTCCCACTGCAGTTCCAACCCTATGAGGCGGGTCTCTTCAGCTCCTTCAAACCTTCATTTCCTCCACAGGGCTTCCTGGGTCACGACACCCCGCTGCTCTTCGAACCTTTGGCCTCCATGTTGAATTTGAAGGTGAGCAGAGAAGAACAAAATCCCCAGATGAACTTCTGAAAGGTAAAAACTCAGCTTCAGCATGTCTGATTATTTACCTTTACCTGATACATTGATCCATGACTTCGACCGCTAAAACGGACAAATGAAGAATGTTTCTTTATCTGCATTTTTCAATCCAAACTAGAGAAAAAAAACAACAAAAAGTAAAGGTTAAGCAGTCAAAACATTCTACATCAACCTGTAAGGCGTCCTTTATGAAGAAAAATGTCATTGTTAGCAGGAAACCCAGGGCCTACAGGTACACAGGTCAGACACACCCTTATACTGGCTTTCATGTTGACAGCTGCCATAAAATCTGTGTTATCTACACAGGCCTTGGCCCTTTGGCCGTGCTGTTGGAGGAGCGTGAGCAATGATGCTGTTTATACTATGGGTTATAAAAACTGGGAGGAGGAAATTATCGGGTCAAAGTCGCTTGGGAGTGGAGCCGCATCGGGTACTAAAAGCAGGCTAATCGAGATCCTCAATTCAGCTCTGTATGTTTTTTTTCTTGTCTTGCTTTGAAGGCAACTAAGGAGTAACCTGAACTTCCACCATCATCACCATCATCAACAGTGATCCTTCTGGTTGTTGCTGGATGTAACAGCAACTCCATGTGGAAGCTGAGCTTTTTCCAGTGGAGGTGCTGTTACCTGCAGAGACCAACCGATAATCAAGGGTTGCTGCTGTGGAGCAGACAGGAGTTTGACCTGCAGGCAGCCGAAGGCTGATGGGGCACAAGGTGATGACCTATGAATTGACAGCCAGTGATCTGATGCATCTGCCTGTCAGTTCTGTAGGCCACTGCTGCGTTTGTTCCTCTGAGCGTGCACAGATTTGTGAAATCCACAAAGCTGCAAAAAAAAAAAAAAGATGTTGATTTGTAACTGACTTTTTTAAATTAATTTATTAATTCAATCATTGTGAATTTACAATAAAGAAAATATAAATTCAATTGTCTGTGAGTCTTTAATTAGTACTTCTGACTTTTACTAGAGTATTTCTTCATTTCTAACCTTTGAGGGATCAGGAGACATTTATGAAACTGCATAGACAAAAGAGTAGGCTTAGAGAAATAAGGTCCAACCAGTGGTAGGTTTTGATTACAACCATACGGCCAACTGCACAGGGAGTCATCACGCACTGGGAGCATCAAAACCTTCAAAATAAAAACTTTTAAGTACTAAACCAGTTTTCTATCTCTAATTAATGCATCCCTTTAACACCAGAGCTACCCATTGATGCTATAAATGGCACCTGCACTGTAGCTTCAGATTCAAAGCTAAATTAAAGGCCTATTTCACTACTGTCTTATGTAATCGTGATCAGGTTTGATCATTTTTAAGTTAAATAACCAATCTAAAATTGGTTAATGCACTCTAAACTTATAATCTTTAAATCCTTGTTAGGGTAATTAATTCAGCAGGTTATTCTAATTTAAACCAGGGTTAATTTTTTTAATAAAGTTTTTGGCTAATACTGCGATAGCTGTGGCAGCATTCTCGCCCAGGACACCACTTATGTATGAACTACCCGTGGACCCTATGCTACCTAAAAAAATGTTTTTGCAAAGTTCCACTAGAGAAAATAATGCTACTAATTTTAAAGTTTGAAGAAAAAAACATTAGCAGGGATAAATATCACCCTTTTTGATTTAAATGTTACTACTTAAAAATAAAAGTAACAAGGAAGAGCAGACAGGAAACTCAGCTTCACTGGTTTCCCGTGTTATATGAGATGTGGTTGTAATTCAGCTGATGCACTCTTTACTGAAATAAAACCTGCAAACAAATCTGGTCTTCATGGACAACAGTGATTTATATAGACCATAGAGCTGCTGTTCCTTTTATTCTCAGCATTCCTGAGAAAAACCCTCCATTAAACCTTCACATATTTATTGGGCTGCTTGGTCATTCTCCTATTATTAACTAACTCTGGGCTTGTTGTTGGTTTATACAGTGCCCTCTATAATGATGAGTACGTGCTCTAATGTTGCTGAAATCTCTCCAACCTTTAATTGGAGTCCTCTCAATCAATCGCACTTCATGCGATGCATCTTTGTTCAAAGTTTCTACCTTGTGTAATACCATACCTAACCGCCCTTGTAAAAATCATTTTCTGACATTTTTTGACATATGGATACTTAATATAAAAAAACTGAATCAGTCTTAAAACTATTTAATAAAAATAGGTGAACAATTAAAAAAAGAACATTTTTAAGATTTGATAAAATCTTCTTTATTCCCTTTTGAAACGGCCCAAATTACACAGAGACAAATCAACTCATGCTCACATGAATAGAAATTTATTGCTCAGCATTTAGACGTTGGCGTTGATGTGATGGTGAATATAATGGTGAAGGAACTGTCTGAGGTCTTCAGTAAGAAAATTGTACCAGAATACGAGTCTGGTAAGGAATTTGAAGAAGCAATTGAAAACATCGATCGCCATGCTCAGATCTTAATGTTTAAGCAAGTTTACTCTGAAATAAGTCTCCAAAAATGTTAAAACACCATAATGGAACCCAGACCAGGGTCTTGTTGCTATTGATGAGAAAGAGCACGCCTGTATAATCAGAAAGAAAGCACAAATTAACTTTTATGGGATGTGTGTGAGGAGGAAACCTTTGCTCTCTAAAAAGAACACAAGGTCCAGACTGAAGTTCGTCTCAGAACAAAGACAAGGTTTCAGTCCAAGAAATGATGTTCTTTTGGTGTGCAGGTGGCGCAGTGGTTAGTGTGCACAACCCATGTATGGAGGCCTTACTCCTCGACGCGGGTGACCCTGGTTTGAATCCGGCTTGTGGTCCTTTCCCACATGTCTCTCCCCCTCTCTCATACCCCCTTTCCTGTCAGCCTACTGTCAGAAAAACAAGCCACTAGTGCTGTAAAAAGCTCAAAAAAAAAAAAGAAATGATGTTCTTTGAACTGAAAAAAAAAATAAATTGAATTATTTCAATACTCCGTATGTCCATTTTTTCATTCAGTGAGCACCTCCCCTTGCAGCGTTCACTGTAAAACACGGGGGTGCAAGTGTAATAGTGCTGCAACAGGACCTGGCCTGCTAAGGTCAAAAGTCCTGAAGGAAAAAAAAAGTCTGGATCTGAGACTTTTTGGGAGATTTTAAGATGATTGAAAACTGGCTGTTTAAAGATAAATGTGTTTATCTGTCAGAAACTGTCTGTGGACTTGTTTTAAATCCTTTTCTGCAAGAGCAATCAACAGGGAGTTGACGCTCCCATGTGTGGAGTAGTCGCAACCTTTTAGCTACGGACAGGCAGGGGAATCCATCAGCTGTGTATCATTTGTTTCAAGCAAAAGTTGGTGGAAAAAAACACTCAAGAAACCAAACTTTTCTAATACACTTTTTATTCTTGCTGGTTTGCGGCTTTCAAACTTCTTGCCAAGTTAATTGCTGTGAACACAATGCAAACTCAAATCACACATGTATCTAAAGTCGATTAAATAGAAATCATCCATTTTACTAACTGTACAATTTACTATTAAAATAACTGTGTCTTAATTTGTTTGTTCTTAACTAAAGATTTTGAAAGAAATGTTGAAACTGTTCTTTTAAAGATTAACCAGTAAACGCTGGATAATTACGTGACTAATGGTGCCCCTTTGCACTTGTTTACACATTATTTGTATCGTGTAAGTAAAAACCGTGGCTAATCTGAAATAAAACAGAAATCAGAGAAGAGATATGATAAGGATACCTGCTGAAAATGTCAACATGGTGCTGCCATCTGCCTGCATAGAAGATCTTTACAAAGCACAGCCTGCAGTGAGACAGAGTGTAGAAACCGGGTCTGTTAGGTCAAAATGGAGATCTAAGCTGAATGACACTCCAGGGAGATTACCCTGCTATCTGCTCACTCTAAAAATCAATGGGATTTCAAAGAGAATAAGTCCTTCAAAGCTGGTTATTAGGACTAAATCCGTCCATCAATCTAGACGACATCAGACACCATGACGAAGATCATCATTTCAGATACTGAGCTTTGAGTGTCTGATGTCAGACTAGATGGGCTCTCTTTGAAAGCTACAGGAATCATTTCTCATTGTTCAACCACATATTGAATAAATCGAAATAATCAACTCTGCATTAAACTATATAAAAAAAACTTTTGAATGTGCAGGGAAAAGTGAGCCTATTTTCCTAATATTAGAGTCCAATCCAGAAAAGGCTTATTTGTTGTCCTTACAGATTTTTCTTGTGTTTCTAGACAGGTGCCAGACTGCATTAAGCACCCCATCTTAAAGTAACAGAATCTAACTACAAAGCCACACAAGCCAAACCCAATACCAGGAAGAAAAAAAAACTGCTTTGGAAATCTATGTCTTAGGATTTGGATTTTCAGTAAACTACAGTGGGAGACACGATGAGAGAATGCTTAAAGCACAAAAGTAAAGATGTACAAAAGAGGCCTGCCTGCTAAAAATCAGTCCAAGAACACATTAAAAAAATCGTCAAGGAGGTCACCGAAGAACCCAGAACAACACTGAAGGAACATAAGACCTCGCTTCCCTCAGTTAAGGTCACAGTTCATCACTTAACAATGGAAACTGCAAAATCAGAATTCAAAGGCCAAAAAACAATACATAGATTGGTGATTTTTGGCCAAAAACATCCCCCTTTTTGAAAAACAGTACATACTATATCAATGTCTCCTTTAACTACATATTGTTTTTGTAGATAGTAAAGTGTGATTGATAATGAATAACTTTTATTACCTGAAACATTTGAGTTAGACAAAAATGAGGCTTTAGGAGTCCAAATAGCTACCTTTTCACAGACTTGTTGTGACTAAGTGACATCAATGACATCATATATAAAAAATTAATATGGGACAAATTTATTAAAAGTGTTTGGTTTCTTTTTATTGGTTGTATTATTTTTTAAGGTAAAACAATAAATCATATTTTCATCACCGAGGTGTAAAAGATCATCCTAGTTCCTAACTACAGGATAAATCACATAAAGAAATATCTCAATTAGCTTAGCTCAGACATACAGTCCTATCTATCTATTACTTATATTTTATACCTATTTCATTATCTCTTTAATTATTTCCCCTTCCCATCTCTTGATTTGTCTATTTCTTAATAAACTACTTGATTAGCTACATCCACTAAATGATAACTTTTAATGAAAATACATGGAGGTCTTTGATGAATTTTCCATATTTGTGAAGGTTATTCATACTTTTTCACTACCATTAAAAACTGAGTCATAAATAACACTCTCTTTAATAACATTATAACGAAGTCATACTGAGGGCCTTATCTCAGTCGTCTCTCAGTAAATGTGGGATGGATAAATTATTATTATAAATTGCTGTTTGTAGGTTTGCTAAACTCTAGTTATGCGAAGGTATCTTACAAGGCTGTGAAAGCTATTTTATTGTCCTATGGAGACATAGGTCCAAGATTTCATTGTGTTTTATTTTCATGTTAGCTCTTCCAAACTTCGGCGTTTAATTAAGGTGTCAAACGACACTCAGTTCCGACTTTAGACATAGCATATTTTAGTCGGAAAGCAAAACAGACTTTTTTTGTTGATCAAAGCCGGAAGTTGTCTGCACTGCGTCATGTAACGTCACATGCATCTGAGTGGGCCACTGGGTGAATTCAATAAGTTAAAAAACTGCTAGATTTTTTAAAAATTGGGTTTTTTATATAAATGATGTCAAAGGCATTTTAGGAGTGAATAAATAAGGTACGGTAAAACATGCAAATATCCAAAAATAATTACCGATGATATTGAGAACAAAAAGGGAAAAGAAGGGAAACACTGCCACCTAGCGGTGTTGGAAGGCTGGACTTCCCGTGGAGCAGAGAGAGAGAGAGAGAGAGAGAAGGCGCTAAAACAAGGAGAGAGGCAGCATGGCATCCGACAGCAACATGGCTAACGTTAACGGGAAGGAGGCTGCTTCCCTCAACGGAGAGCCCGTAGTGAAGCGGCCGAGGGAGAACGTCCAGCAGAACATATCCCTCCGGACCCCGAAGGAGCCCCAGAACAAAGTGACCGTGGTGCTTGGAGCTCAGTGGGGCGACGAGGGCAAAGGAAAAGTTGTGGACTTGCTCGCAATGGATGCGGATATTGTTTGCAGGTGCCAGGTACTAAACCACACTAGCTCGCTAATCTTATGGTTTTTACTTCCGGTATCTGCTTGTTACTTTATTGTTGTCTTTTTGGTTTGATCTAAGGATTATATTTCCACCGGTAAGTGGAAGTCGGGCTGTTTTTTTTTGCTGCTGTTGCATATTCATGACCCGCTTTGACGTCACCAGCCACCCCTGACCCAGCCCGGATGTGGGGAAGCTAGATAGGTGTTAGCAGCCCCCGTTTATCTTTTATTTTGTTTAACTTTAGACATCCAGTCATGATAGTGTTACGATCAGAGAGCCGAGCACCTGACCTCCAACACCCGATAAGCATTTTCACTGAATGTACCGTTATGTAAGCAGCTTAGCTCATGGACATCTAACCTCATGTTAAAAATGACCAAGTTTCATCTGAAACTGATACCGATTTCCCCAACCTCAAGTGTCTGTTTTATGTTTGCAGGGAGGAAACAATGCAGGGCACACCGTGGTGGTGGACTCCGTGGAGTATGACTTCCACCTGCTGCCCAGTGGCGTGCTCAATAAGAAAGCCACCTCATTTATTGGTATGTTTTTACTGAATGATCCGCCACATGGCGGGTTGATTAAAAACAAAAGAACCTCATTGAGGAAAGACAACATCCTGGCCTCAGTATATCCTTATCTCATCACCAGCCACACATCAGGAAGTGATAAGGACACTCCATAGTAAGCAGAGGGAACTGAGTGATATAAGTGAAGCAGAAACTGAACTCAGCCCAAATGACCCAACTCAGCTCCGTTGAAAATCTGTTGACACCCTGTGAACTTTTGAAATCATCTGACTGGATGTAGTGATGGGTACACAAGGCGACACATGACCAAAGTGTATTGATAATGTTTCAATGAATACGAACACCTGCTGGATCTTTAAAGGCAGCCTATTAACAGAAACTGATTTGATGATCTAGAATTTACAGTACATGGAAGTGTATTGTATTCACCAAAAAAAAGAAATGGGTCTGTTTTTTCTCTGAATGAATAAGATAATTCTTACAAAAATAAAAACTTTTTTTTTAAATTAATGAGCTGATGAAAAAGAGTAAATGAAAACATTCTGTTTTTCAGAATTAACCAGATCATTTTTTTATTAAAAAGATATATATTTCTGCATTAATGAGATAAGCTGTGAAGAGTAGCACCCAGGGCACAGACGTCTTCACATACTAATGGTGATCGCATCTACATGACTTAAGAGACAAGAGAATTTCCCAGTGTCTCAATCCCAAAAGAAAGTAAAAAATGAATTAAACTCTGGGGGAAAAAAATGTTGAAGCTTCTGTGCCAACTTCAGCATAACATCCGCTTTGAAATCACAGCAGCCTGATCTGGTTAATTTGGAAAAATTGAACGTTTTTATTTATTTATTTGTCTTAAATTCTCGTTAATTCAGTAAAACGGACCAATTGTTTTTTTTTTTTTTGTTTTTTTTTTCTAGATGAACGTAATGTTTCTGCAACAATAATACAATTCAAGCTGTTAGAAGTTATATAATTTCATATTTATGTTCAAATTTAAAAAGCATTTTTTTTTTAGCTGCAGACAATAATTCATGTGAGGAGATATCATACCGTTAAAATTTAAGAGAACATGTAAATGAAGATTTTTGCAGACTAGGAGAAGTTTGTATTCAATAAAATAAACACAATAAGAATAGTTAACTAAGAGTCATTTTGAAAGGAATTTAAATTCAGACAAATCAAGTGAAAACAGGATGACATAACAAGCAAGTTAAGAAAAACGCCTACTTTTCTGATCAAAATAGTTCCCACATGGCGGAAACCTTTCTTTTTAGCTTCAGGCTGCTCCGTAATTTATGATGTATTTGGTGATGAACTGCTGAAGATCACCCGGTTGACAGATCGATCCATCAGAGTACAAACAGCTCCTTTATTTGTCACGTGACTTTCTTGCAGCGACGTGGGCTTTCTCTCTTATTAGCCTGACTCATTAGTCGGATAGAGAAGGTCTGCGATCTTTGGGTGTGATTTAGGTCGCCTTTGAATGTCTCGTCATGGTTCTGGCCCCGTCTCACTGAAAGATAAATCTCTCCCAGTTTCAGCTCAGTGGAAAATTAGTTTTATTTTTTTGTCTCTATGCGTTTGTCTGACAAGTCTTCACTTTATGACAGCTGTATTATTGTTCATCTTTTACTCTACTTTGTATCATCTACCTTTATTTGGTGGCTCTGTTTCATATAGCTTCAACAAACAGAAGAAATACTTGGTTTTAATGCATTGGGTGGGTTGAATAGTTTCCACTCATTTGTAAACAGGTAATGGAGTGGTGATCCACCTGCCTGGTCTGTTTGAGGAGGCTGAAAAGAATCTGCGGAAGGGCAAAGGTGAAACGGTGTCTCTTGTTTTTCCAGTCACACCAGAGAGATTTGAAATAAAAATGCAGATCAGACCATAATTCAATTTTTTTTTTTTTTTTTTTTTTTTCATTTTTTGCAGGACTACAGGGATGGGAGGAGAGATTAAAGATTTCTGATCGGGCCCACATCGGTGAGTCTGCACTCTTGTCTCCTTCCGTTTCAGGGGTTTTTGATCGAAAAGTCTCTGATTTGACTCCGTCCACTTCTAGTGTTCAACTTCCATCAAGCTGTTGATGGGATCCAGGAGCAGCAACGGCAGCAGCAAGAAGGGAAGAAGTATGTCTCTAGTTACCTAAATGGTGTCTCTGCGACTCCGGTTTTTATATTATTTTCTGATTATTTGTGTCTTTTTGTTTGTTTTCCAGTTTGGGGACCACTAAGAAAGGCATCGGACCCGCCTACTCATCCAAAGCGGCTCGGAACGGTCTGCGGGTCTGTGACCTCGTCTCAGATTTCGGGGTTTTTGAAGAGAAGTGAGTGGACAAGCTGTCCTATACCTAAATCGACCTGCCGACGGACGTTCAAAAGCAGCTTTTAGATTTATTTTTCATCAGGATGTAAGGCGTTTACCCAATCCTCCTTGTAATTTGGGGCTTGATTTAGCTCTTTCTGTCTGGTTGAAACTCCAGTATCTACCAGTTTATGATGGACTGGAGCTCTAAGGGCAGCTGGACCGTCCTTGAACATTTCTTTTCTCATAAGTTTTAAGTTTTGGCACAATCTTTGACCAGCTTGGATGTCCCAGCTGGAAAATCCTCCACAATACACATTATATTTCTCAGATCAGATAAAACAAAGCTGACTGTGAGCTTCTAGAATAACCCGACCTGTTTAAGGCTTCATGAACGTTTCCTGGGAATTTGAATCAAAACTTTTAGGTGTAAATTATTTATTTAACAGTCCTACTTCATCAAACATCCCTTCAGACTTGTTGAAAATACAGTCATGTAGTTTGCAGAATTAAATCAGGAGTTTTATAAATGCCTATTAGCTGTATGCACTTTGGCCAGCAGGGGGCAGCACCTTTCTAGAATCCATAATCAAAGCTCTTCTTGTCTTCCTGCCCTTATCTCATTGCTTGTGTGAAATTCAGGTTCAGTAGAATAAAAAAAGGGACATTAAGAAGATGATTAAACATCTGCTTGGTTTGCAGGTTCCGAATGTTGGCTGATCACTTCCTAACCATGTATCCAAACCTTAATGTCGACATTAATGAAGAGCTGAAGCAGCTGAGGGTAATTTCCCTTGAGTGTATCCTTATGTTAGTTCTAAAGATGGTTAGAAATGAGGCCTGGATGGATTTCTGATGGTGATTCAAATGTGTGGTTCTGTTCAAGGAATATGCAGAGAAACTGCGCCCCCTGGTGACTGATGGTGTGTACTTCATGCACAAAGCTCTCACTGGTCCCAGTAAGAAGATCCTGGTGGAGGGAGCCAATGCCGCTCTGCTGGACATTGACTTCGGTGAGCAACAAAGACTCATTGGGAAGAAAGACGTTCTAGTTAATGTCTAACCGATGGGTTTCTCTTTAGGAACGTATCCTTTTGTGACGTCGTCCAACTGCACCGTGGGAGGAGTCTGCACCGGGCTCGGCGTGCCGCCGTCGTACGTTGGCCGGGTCTACGGCGTCGTTAAAGCCTATACAACCCGGGTGGGAGTCGGAGCTTTCCCAACGGAGCAGGATAATGTGAGAAACTGTTCCACATCTTTCCTCTGCCTCTTATTGCCTATGGATGCGTAAAAAGAGGCCTAATCTTCATCAAGCTTTAGAATCAGTTCTCCCTTTTCAGGCAGGAAATGAGGGATGAGAAGATGCTGACTAGATTAGTTCTTATTGGGTGGGAAGAAAATATGAGTTTGTATGATTTTAACCAGCTGCTCATTATCAGAGCTGATAGTTGTGTTATTGGAAAACGTCAAACCCTACTTGATTAGTTTATTTTCACCTTAAACTTAGTCTAATTTGGTGCATTTACCTGCTTGTTTTGCAGGAGGTTGGAGATCTGCTGCAGAATAGAGGGCGAGAGTTCGGCGTGACGACGGGCCGGAGGCGTCGCTGTGGTTGGCTGGACCTGATTTTGGTCAGATATGCCCACATGGTCAACGGCTTCTCAGCGTAAGGAACCGATCATAGGAGAAAACGTTCTCCTCTATGAGCTCCTAGAGCTCATTTAAGCAAGTTCTTTTTGTTTTTGTGCAGAATCGCTTTGACAAAGCTGGATATCTTGGACACACTGCCAGAAATTAAAGTGGGTGTGGCTTACAAGGTTGATGGAGAGCCCCTGCCCAGCTTCCCAGGTGAGTAGTTCCTCTAATTTTCCGTATTTCCTGGCTCTATTAGAAGTAATTACTGTGTATTTATCAAGGTTTTTCCATAACTTAAGAATAAAAATATGAAGCCTTGAAGTAAAAATGTCTGTTACAACATGTTGACACAGTCCTCTTAGTTAAATAGGACATTATTTCCCCTGCCTTGTTTTGTCACAGCTAACATGGACGTCCTGACTCGGGTGTCTGTGGACTACGAGACGCTGCCCGGCTGGTGCTGCAGCACAGAGTCAGCCAGGAGCTTCGAGGAGTTGCCTCCGCAGGCACAGAATTACATTCGCTTTATCGAGGACTTCCTCCAAGTGCCAGGTTTGTAAAGAGATCTTTCTCTGTTAATGGAGAAACCGGAGCCACGCCAGGCCGCCGCTCTGCAGAGAGGAAAAAATAACCCCCAAAAACATTCCAGTCACATCCTTAACTCTGCTCTTTCTCCTTTCAGTCAAGTGGGTCGGAGTGGGAAAGTCTAGAGAAAGCATGATCAAACTGTTCTGATCCCTGCTTCCCATCAGCAAACAACATTTCACACGAAGGGAGGAGATGGAGACGCACCAGCAAGACCACCTACCAAAGCTTTTAGTCGCTGCTTGTGTGCCACAGTAACAAGAAGTCTTGATCTGATTTATGCATTCTACACTTTGACCTCTACATATGAAACTTAGGGTGTTAACTTTTAAAGCTGAACGATAATGGACCCGTTACAATACTAGTCCAATAAAGCACATTTCTTTGTTTTTAGCTGTTGACAGGTAATGATATAGACATTTCTTCTCCTCACAGAACTATTTTTACATTTTAAGAGACACTGATGAACGGATGTAGAAGCCTCCGTATGTGAAGGACTTCCAGATAAAAAATTATATTTGTTACATGATAGAAAAATGATGATTACCCCTGGTATGGTATTTTTTGTTTGATTGTTTAACTGCTTTTAAGGCGTTATTGCATCTCAGTTGTTAGGTTTGTATATTATTTGTATGACGTGTGACTGAGCAAAGCTTTGAATAAGAATCCAGAGGAACAAAGTGACGCTAAGCAGTCTGAGACAATAAAGTGGTCTCACATCCTCGCAAAGACGAGCTTCGGAAGTCTGGAAATGTTCAGATCATGGATGGAAATGTACAAGATTGTTCCAGAGCTTGTTTTGATTATTAAAGAAACCCATCATGTCTAGTCGTTAATTTTTTCAGGTTGTTTTGTCAGGAAACTTGTTTGGGTGAGAACATAATTCGTCTTTTTCAATGGGATTATCAGCCTCTCGAAGAAAGTGGGAATATATTCTCACTAATGGGGGACAGGAGAATACAGAAAAAGACAATTACTAGTTTGGTCAGCATCACCGCTGGTTATCTAGCTTAGCAGTAGATTAAAGATGCTGTCATCACTGCAGACCTGAGGATAGACGGCTATAAAGATAAAATGATCTGAACAACACGACTGATTTAGCTTTAAAAGTGTCAAACCCAGACCCAAGTCTTCCCCAAAATCCATGAGATCTGGCAAAGTGAGTATCCAAGTGAAACTTTCACTGGATCGTTAAAAGTAACGTAGGATGTCATATAATCTTTGGGTCTTGTATAATTCAATTAAATTATACTTTATGAAATCTCAGGAGGGAAATTCAGTTTCGGTACAATCACCCCAAGAAAACAAAAAAGACAATATACATGGGTTGGGATGTTGTGTCCAAGGACTTTGTGGTTGGAAAAACAAAAAAGAAAGTAATTGCAACGGATGAGGGGGAAGAATAAAACATATTTTACACGTTACCCTCAGCAGGATACAGTTTGAGATAAACAAAAAACAGCACAGTTCATTGCAGAAACAACACAATATATTGCAGGATGGAAAATGAGAGGTGCATGTATCATATCTGAGCATCAGTCCATGAAAGGGGTCAATGTCCTTGACAGATGTAACAGTTCATCAGCCGAACAACAAGGCAGCTTCACAGATGTCTTCAGGGGAGGGAGGAGGGCAGAGCCACAAATTTCCACTTCTTCCAGGGAGAGTTGAGTAGATAAGGCCTCTCAAGGTTCTGTTGGGAGCTGAATTTCAGATAGAAACGGATTGTTTGGGTCAGGCTGGATGTTTTGTTTTGGGGTTTTTTCTGCCAACCTTCAGAGTTTTTGTTGGTCTCACTATGTGGAAACCCAGATTTATGGCCACTCTGCCAGATCCCAGCTTACAATTTTCTCCCAGATTCTAGCATTTCACCTCTGAGTCCTAGATCGACAGCCAGCCTGCGATCCTGTGCAAGGGTCGCATCCGGTTTATGATCCTGCTTCCGTAACATCTCAGTCTGAGTGTTGATAGCTCTGGAGATACATGCTGGGCAGCCTGACAATGGCCGAAACAGCCCCCGACATTTTCAGAATTTCAAGATATGCCAGGTATCCACCAACTCCAACTGGCAGAAATCCTGTTATCAAAAATCCAATTATGTACACGTCTTTTACAGACATCATCAAACACACAAGCTTCCACTTCTGGCAGGAATCCATTGTGTATCCGGAGGAAAATGTCCCATCTGGACAGAAAGGTTCCCTCTTACCCTGATGTCCTTTAGAAAAAAAACTGATCAGTTCTATTGAGAGACCAGTTGACCAGATCCATGATTCAGTTTGGAAGTTTGTGAAGATATGTGAAAAGAGGCTCCAAGAGAAGAAAAGACACAGAGCTGAAGCAGGGGAGGGTGCGGGAGCCAGAGAAAAAGCATCCTCCTCCATCAAGAACCAAGGCAGAAAAAAGTAAATAAATACTTGAAAATATAAAGAGGTGTTGAAGTTGTAGTTTTAAGAGATATGGAATAGAAAAAAAGAACAAGAATACTCCAGATTTTGTTGTGTCTCTTAAAGAATTAGTGAGGTCCTATGTAGTTTTGTAAAATGTGGACGTTAAGACACAAACAGTGTCTACAGATCTATCTGTACTTGTTCTGAACAGTAAAAATTAGTATATTAAAATCTCTCAGCTCCTTGCCAGGCTATTAGAAAATCAATTATTTGTATGTTCTATTTTTAATCAGTCTAAAGGGCTTGATAATAAATAGAAATGACCAGTTAATATGTGTTAAATGAACACGATTGGTTTCAGTTTATTCATTTTTTTATGTTTCAATTTTCATCTCAAATGTCCTCAGGTGTTTATAATGACCGGAGTTGTTCGTTCATTAGAGAAGGTAGAAGATTCGATTTGCTTTCGACATCCATGGTTTTTTTATCCCTTGTTCAGTACAACTGTAGAAATTAAATTGACAAAGGCTCTTAATTATAAGTTCTAATGAACAGAAATCGAGGCCAGAGACATTTTTCTATTAAACATGGACTGAATGAGACCAAAGTTAAAACCGAATTAGGAGTCATAGCCAGAAGGTCTGGGCTGCAGCAGCCTTTCTTGCTACATCAGTGGAATCAGGTGCTTCAGTGGAGGGTTTTCTTCGGCACAGAAAATTCGTCTTGAATAATATTCAAACCTTTGATGGACACCTTAAGGTCTGAGGCCTCCATCTATGGTTCACGATCTTTACCTCTGTGCCTTTCAAAACCTTCTCATCAAAGGATATATAACCAGCATGCCCAGGGCATAAGCAAACTAAACAACTACTTAGGGCTCCTGGGCAACAATTTTTATATAAATATGATAAAAAACAGACAATTTTATGATAAAATTCAGCATCTTTTGTCGTCAGATTATCTTTAAGCTCTGGAGCCTGATTGACCCAAAGACCAGAGAGAACCAGTTTAAACTTCTTTGAGTCAAACTTGTCTTTGGAAATCAAAGACAAGTTTCGTATTTTATTATTTATTTGATTTGTTGTACAATTTATTATTTTTATTTATCAAAACTATTCTTGTTTTTTGTCCTCTGCTTTTTTTGAAGTGCTTTCATTAATGTTGTAGTGTTTTACACCTCAGGGCCACCGTATAGTCCTGAGGACCAGAAAAGTTCAAACCACTGTGATTAAACTTTTCTCTCTATATTTTCTGCTCTGGAATTTCAAAACACAATTCAATCAATTCAGGTTTGAACAAAAAGAAAATGCTTTTAACTCTGGAAAAAAAAATACAGAAACAACCTCCATCTAACGATGACAACAGACAAACCTTTAAGTGTTGGTTTTGTCTTATGATGTGAAAATCAGGACTATTTGAATATAAACTGGCCTTTAATCAGAACACCTGTTTGACTGCTGGATTAGCCATGTTATAAAATGAATACTGACTCAATGGTTGGAAAGGTGCTTTCATGTTTGGCGAAGCTTTAAATCGGTTTTATTTTGTTCAGATTTTTGTTCTGCTTTGATGCATCCTGAGTCTTCCTCAGAATCTGATTTTCCCTTGGACTTGTTTAAAGTAGTGTTTGGCAGGGACTGCCGCAAAAACGTCATGTTCTAATAAATTCATTAAAACTCATTGGGTTGCTTTACATCCTGTAAATAATAATCGTGTTTAACATGACTTGTTATTGCTGATCTTTTAATATTTCCCAGCACAGCCCGTTCCTTAGTCATTCCACCTTCTTTGCAGAGTTTAAAAGCTTTCTAAGATCTAGAGGGATTGGATTAATGTGTAAAGTATATTCCTGGGCCGATCGATGCGAGGTGTAACAGGGTACGTCTTCCCATATATTCTTCTGCATTCCAACACCTCAAAGGCCCAAAATGAATGCAGCTACATAAGGCTGACTTCACTGTGCTGCTGATGTGTTGCATCCTGATAACAAAAAGATGAAATTGGTCATTTAACCAGATAAAATCCTCGGTCTTTACTGACAAATAAAGTTTGTAATCATCAAAAAGAAACTCATCAATAATTCCCTTTTTGAAAAGTAGTGATTTCTTTAAAATGTCTCATTTGGTTTAACCTTTAAGAACTCAAATCTGGAGATTCAGCACAAGCACTGAACAGCAACGGGACGTTACTCGTTATTAACACCCAAGAAAAAACTTTACATTGTGTTTTCCATGTCTAAATACAGGAGCGTTAAAACCCGCTGTTGTGCACTGTGAGAGCACAGTAAGGAAATGTGCGCCTCAGAACCCAGAATATAGGTAGCTTGCCTAGTTACAGGAAGGAATTGTGATGTTTTCATCTCAGTCACTAGGTTTTATTTATAAATTTGGCTCCTCTTGTACGCCTGCTTCTGTCTCCTTCCTCAGCAGAAGGCCGCTCACACTGAGCCTGGTTCGGCTGGAGGTTTCACCTTGTTAAAGGGAGTTCTTCCTTTCCACTCTCGCTGTATGCAATCTCGGTGTGAGGGATTGCTGTAAAGTCAATTACACAATTCAAGCCAATGCTTACTGACGCCACATGCTCATCCAGGAGGAGTGAATCCTGTTAAGTCAATATCTGAATAGAAACAGCTGGTTTGTCTCAGATAGAAAACTTTTTACCAATCTGACATCATAATCTGATTGAATTGTATCTGTAAAGCACCCTAAGATTATGTGTTGTTTGAACTGGTGGTATATAAATAAACTGAATTGAACTGAACTAGTCCTCTTTAGTTTTATCAGGGCCGCGTCAAGGTGCAACGGTCTCAGCAGAGACCAGCAGACTTCTCTTCAGACACCTCCTCCAGCTCCGCAGGGCTCCTGATTTCTAATGCCATCTCCGGCTGAGCTCACGATCGGTACTTTCTCCCACTAATCTCCAGGTTTCCTAAAGTTCTCTGGTTATATATGTCAGAGTATCTGACGTATTACTTATTTTTCTGTAAACTCACGGTTGTATCTCTGCTGCTATCCAATTAAACCATTTTTTTGCAAAGTTACAATTTTTAATATCTTTTCTTTTTTAATTGCATAGGTTTGAAGTTCAAGTTCACTTTTCTTCATGGTAACAGACAAGTCATCCTTTAAGTGGCAGTCAGTGGTACAAACATTTCCATTTGATGTGCAATACTGCATACTAAATGCATTGCAGTGTAAATGCCTGATTATTTAGACTTCTGGTTCTGATTTGCTCTTTTGTTCACTGTCCTTAAAATGTTTTAATTGAATGTAAAGGAAACAACATTTTAAGAATAAGGTTCCTTCATCAGCTTTATAATCTAAAGCATGAAATGACAAATAATAAGGGCCAATACACCAATTAAAAACAATCTTCTTATTTTTCACAACCCAATGCTGGCAAGTATGACACTAATGCAGCAACAGCAAGACACTTTCAAAGGTTTCCTTTTTAGTTTATATTAGAGACTTCAAATACCAGACTTAACTCCTTGTTCAGAGAACTTTGAGACAATCAAACAGTCTCCAATTTACACAGGCAGAGTTTAAAACTCTTTACATATAGCTGGTGGTTACTGACATGATCATCATAGTGAAGCTTCAGAAGCACAATGATGAAGCTGAATCTTATTGAAAGCAAAATATCTCAAAGGAAACAAGGTATTCATCAATGAGGACGTCACATAGGCTATTTATTGTTTTTAGATATTCGTTTTTAGGCTTTAGTGACCTTTATTTTTGTCCGTTTACAAAAGTAGGGAAACAGAGAAGGGGAAGACATGTGGCAAAGGTCAACAGGCAGGGATTTAAACCTGCGACCCATGCGTGGGGACCAAAGCCTCCACGCATGGGTCACATGATTAACCCCTGCTGTTCATTAAAGAAGGAAAGATTTGTTACCTGACACACATTGGGAAACTTGTAGACTGATTATCTACTTGCTCTAGGAAATTGTCACTGTTATAGGAAGATGCTTTTATTTTACAACAAGCTCATCAATTGCACAAGTTATACAGTCATTTATATTATTATATGTTGAATATTGCTTAGCCATATGGTCTAATGCATATAAGGAACATATTTACAAGCTCCATGCTTTGCAGGAAGAGCTGCATGACTGGCCCATTGTTGTGCCCGAAGAACCAGTTATGGGAGCATGCATTAATCTCTCCTGGATTCATATTGAGAAGAAGCTACTGAAAAAAACTTCTTATCTCTTTCAACAATATAAGTAAAAGGATAAAACAACTGATAATGTATTTGTCCTTTTTACAAGAACCTGCACAGTGCAGAAGATGTGTGTCGTAAAGGTGAACACATTACCTGCTACTACTGAAAAACTACACAGTCTGAAATTTTATAACACTTGTTTAAGTAATATTTCCTCTACAATCACAGGGCATCCATTATGATTGTTTTGACTAAATGTATAATACAGTTTTTATTTTTTGGTATTTTAATGTCTATAGTTTTTGTATGTGTTGTATTTTGTATATTTCATGATGCTGTTATGGACCCCAGGAAGACTAGTATACTACCTTGTGGGAACTCATACTCCTTTCCAACTGGCCAAAAAACCAGTTTAAACCTGGGAACAATCGGCTTTTAGCGGCAATGGAAACATCTCACTGACCCGTTTAAAACCGTGTCAAATGGATCGGCTCCCATCGGCATAAAGTGGGAACAGCAGAGCCAGGTCGACCTGTTAATTTACGTGATACCATTGAGCACAACGTATGGACGTTAACACACCACGCCAGTGGCGTGTGTTCTAACAAGGCGTAACAACTCTGTTGAAATTCGATAAATGTAGCGCAGTGCTGGTGAAAGAGATTCGGACGGATAAAAGAGCGGAACAATAAAGCACACTTACTAATTCCTGGCTTCCTTACATGTTGCTCTCCATTGTTTACTTTCTGGATTTCTGGTGACAGCGCCAATGCTAACCCAGTGTGATGATGTCACCAGACACACAGTAGAGGGAACACAGAGGCTACGTCGCTGCCAGCCATTGGGAAGGGAGCCAAATGCCGACTGTTAGCGGGTCAATCCGTGTTTGAAAAACCCTGGTTAATAATAAAATTTTGGTGGGAAAGAGGCTTAAAGGAGATCCTTAACACAAAGAAACAAATATGGCCTCACCATAGCTGGAGGAATATGCCCAGGGTATCATTCAATCATTAGCGCACCACGAACTGTGAGTTTACTGAATTCATTAAACTGTTTCACATCTTAGTAACAAGAAACTGCACGAAATCCAGCAGTTTGTGTAAGTGATGATTGGGGTCGTTGTCTGTAGAGTATGTGATGAACTAACTTTGACAAATTACCAAATAAAACAACAAAACAAACAAAAAGAAAACAATGTTAAATTCAAAATCATATTTTTCAGCTATATTTACATCTTATTTTGTCATGTTAGAAAGTCTGTCTGCCCTCAAATGACCAAACTTGCAGACGTTTGCGAACCACACAATTACCAGTCAGAAAAGTTCCTGAATCATCAAATCTGTCAGAAAGTGTGGAGGCATGAGGGGCTTAATTGAAAATAAAGTGCTCATAATAGCCCTCGTCCTGCTCTCCCTCTGTCTGCTTTTCTTTACTACACGTTTTATATGTCTGCAGTAATTATGAGAGCATCTATCATCAGATCAATCAGTCTAAGCAGATTATTGCTTCAGTGTTGCTTCGGGAGATGCTTGATTTGATCCAGATCTGCTGCTCCTGCTGGACGGGTTCTTTTATAGAGAACAGAAACAAGCACTTACTTAAAGGAACATCTGGAATTATATTCACTGAGCAACAAAAAGTAAGAATTTTTTAAAACTTTATGTATCAGTGTTTGTGTTATTTAATTTTAGAGGAGACATCATGCATATGGTTGACCTAAAAACATGTTTTTCTTTTTTTGTTTTACTTCACTTTACTATTTTTTAACTGACCTCTGCCAGTAAGGTGAAGATTTTGGATAATGATTCATCCTTTTTTCTTGTCAGAATAAAATATGAACCTTCTCTCAATGGTTTTGTTAAACAGCAAGCTTTTTTTTTTTTCTTTAAGTAATTTCTGCATCATGATTTATGCGGTCAGTGCAACAGGACGCGTTTCACTGCAGTTGGACAGTGTTCAGTTTTACCGAGATCAGACAGACAGAAGCTCTCACACAGATTGAATTGAAGCAGCTAAATGTATTTAACAGTTTATTTGGTGGAGTGCATAAAATAAATCCAATTCTGCCTTTCAGCAAGTCAAGGCCTCAGTGGAAGTTCCAGTATCTGAAGGGAAATGATAAGAAAAACGCCAAAGATGTGTCCATCTCAGCTCATTTTAAGCGATGGCCATTTGACAAACACTTCTGGACCACCAGCAGTTTAATGCTTCTGTTTGAGGCGTTGCTGCAGTGATATAATCCTTGGCTTTAAGTGTTGTGTTTCAAACTCTCCGACCCCGTTGAGCTGTGATTGATGATGCAGCGTTTTTACAAGAAGTCCGTATTGTTACAGAAACATTATTAATTAACAAAATGAATATCCAATCAAATTAATAGAGAATTTATAGAAGCCTATTAAAACTTAAAACAGTACCTTCTAACTGACAGTGTCGTCCATTTAATTTGATCTAGAGGACCAAAACAAACTCACTATAATTTTAGCTGCAAGTCTTTTTTTGACTCTACAAACTCTGCTTGATAATAAAAATCTTTGCTCATTCTTTACAAAATTGCTGCAGCTTCATTAAATTTATTTGAAAGCAGCAGTTTTCTATTCCTGTCAAACAATTTCATTTGGATGCATTGCTAGACTTTGATTAGACCATTATAAAGCACAACTAAGCTTTGATCTAAACCATGGAGATTTTGGTAAGGGTTGTTCCTGGGGTAGAAAAAAGACACCGCTCTAATTTAAAGTAAAATGGTTTTGGACCCAAGGGCAGACCAGAAAACAAGAGTCTGTGGTTGAAAGTGATGATCTAACACAAAAAAATCAAAATCAAAAAAAAAAACACAAGAAACTGGGGAGCAAAGGTTGAAGACAACAGAAAAGGAGAACAGATGAAATAGAGGAGCACAAGGAAACCGACAGACATTTAACTCCTGGAGAGGTGCTGATGACATGGTAGCTAGTATTTAAGAATCCATTTTACTTTCATTTCATTAATAAATACCATTAAAAACTAGCTAAAGTTAGGCCTTTAAAGTCCCTTTCTTAGATATTTGTCTTTGTTTACACGTCTTAAAAGACCATGCTGTCAAATGTTTGACCAGAGAAATACCAGCAGCTTGTTAAAGGGTGCAACAAACTCATGCTGAGATGTAAATATTATTATTAAACGTGTGAGTATAAAAGCAAATGTAAGCAAATAACATGCAGAGAACTGCAGGAGTATTTTTGAACCAAATGACTCGATTGCTGGGAGGAGGTTGGAGTTAAAACATAACCGTCTCACAGGATGACAAGAAGCTAAAAGCATGTTTTGAAACCCAATGTGAAGACCATGAAACAGCCTCATATTAGCAGCTTGTCTAAAGCCTCTCAATCGCTTCCTATGATGAAAATCTTTTTTTTTTTATCAGTATATTTTTTAACATTACATGTTTTGTTCTAGAATATATAAAATGTAAATCTGAAAGTCTTATTTTACTCATACTCGTGCAAATTTATACATAACACTGTCTCTAAAACATACATGTTTTGCAGTTTCATCTAAGCATACATGTTTTTTTTTGTTCTCTTTTCTTTAGATTTTTTATTTCGTTTTGTTCAGTAATTATAAAGAACATGAATCACAAATCCACAAAGCGTGGACTTTAAAAGAGCAAAAGAAAACAGACACACACCTGCACACATGTTTATGTTTTGTTTTTTGTTTTCTTTAGTAACTGTAGCTCCATCTGATCAGTTCATATGCTACGATCCCCATCTGTCACCAGTGGGAGGTGGAGGGGCGGCTGTGAACGCAGACAGACACGCAGGAGCCAGAGAGAAAACGATGCATTTAATCCGAGGGAGGGTCATAGTTCAGAGCGCAGCTGAACTTACAAACTAACATTTTAGAACCAAATGCTAGAACATCAATATGAAATCTACCAACCATAAAAACTAAAATAAGCTTAAAAAACAAAACCCAGGGGTGGCGACAGTACCCCCTTCTCTTCTTTCAAAGACCGGAGAAAAACAAAGCCTGACTTTTAGATTTGAAACAGACTTTAATCTCTTGCTAGCATTGAAAAACCTGCCTGTTTTGAGGTTTCTATAAAATGCAATCACTGCCATCGATGGAAGCAGATATGAACTAAACAGGAACCACATAGAGAGTCCAGAACTAAACCATCAGGAGACAAAAGATTCTGGAGAAATTTACCTCAATATGACAATTATTCCTTTATTCGTCATCCTTAACTTTATTTATAAAGCACTTTAACAACAGCCAAATGAAGTGCTGTAAATCAAGGATGACATAACAATGAAGAAAAACAGAAAAACATTACAGTGCATTAATAAGCTAAACATATAACAATGGAGAATAAAAACAATAAAATACGACAGAGCAATAAATAGATTCAATCAATAATAAAATAGGGTAAAAGAGAAATTAAGAGGAAAAAAGAAGTAAATCAAGTCTGAGTTCTATTGGAAGTCAATGTGTAAAGGTAAGTTTTTAGACGGGTTTTAAAAATCAAAAACTTGAGGTGTTAATGTGAAATGGAAGGAAAACCTTTTATAAGTAACCCCAATGTGATAAATCAAGGTGGCAGCTTTACCCTGTGACGATGAGTTGCTTTAACAAGGACAGGAGAGCTGGTCAGAGCCATCCTTGAAGAAAACCTGTTGGTTAAAGATCAAGCTAGGAAAGTTCAGTTTAGGCAACTGGACGTGTAGTTTTCTAGAAGACGTTTCACCTCTCATCCAAGAGACTTCTTCAGTTCTGACTGATGCAGGAGA
>JAUZNJ010035174.1:0-12381 GCA_034780135.1 Jordanella pulchra
CAGGGTTTTGGAGGACTAATAAATTTGGCCAGATTCCTAGAAAGAAGAGCTGCACCATCCAAAGTGGGATGGATGCCATCTCTCCAAATTAGACCAGGTTTTCCCCAAAAAGATTGCCAATTATCAATGTAGCCCACATTGTTTCCAAGACACCACCGAGACAAACAGCAGTTGAATTATGACATGGGGCTAAACATGTTATCACTGGTCAGATCAGGGAGGGGACCAGAGAAGATTACAGAGCCGACATTGTTTGGCAAACTTACACACCGAAGCAACACTAATTTTAGTGATCAGCGTAAACAGGTGTCATTACCACCAGCGTGAATAACAATTTTACTGTACTTAACCTTATTCTTAGCCAGCAGTTTCAGGTAGGATTTGATGTCGCCCATTCTGGCCCCCGGCAAGCATTTGACTACGGTCCCTGGTGTCTCTAATGCCACGTTTCTGACTATAGAGCTGCCAATTACCAGAGTGGGCTTCTCAGTGGGTGCATCACTGAGTGGGGAAAATTGATTAGAAACATGGACGTGTTGGTGGTGACCAGTGGGCAAAGATCTAGGACTAGGCTTTCTGTGTACTGTCACCCAGTCGCCCGGCTGCCCAGGCACTTTTGGAGGACCACTTCGTGGACATGTCTCTGATCTCTTTGGCTCCAAGCAGGTAACTAGGGGGCCTACCCTGACACCTGGTTGTTCAATAGTCGGAAGCCGGGTCTCGAACTCTGACACTCTTGCATCCACAGCTACAAAAATACTACACTTGATAGACATACCATTATCAGGAGGCAGAGGAATAACTGAACATCTGACACAGAGAACAGGAGAGAGGAGAGGCAGATTTAGAGATAGTTGGAAAAGAGTTAGGGAGAGAGAGAGAGAAGCCATAGCAGAGCTAAGCTAGTGCTTGCCTAGGCTAGCTACCTCTTAAAACCAGATATAAAAGCTGTGTGAATGCAACAAGTGCCCAGTAGAAAAGTGCAGCAGTATAAGCTGTGTTTAAAAGTGTTTCTGGACAGTTACAGTAAGTTAGAGATATCACAGAAAAAAAGAACTTTGCTCAGATGGAAGTAGTTCCAGCAGTCCTCAAAATGCAAAGTCAGTAATCCAAACAGCAGTCAACAGCGAGTGGGACTATGGAACTAAGTGCTCTTAGTCTATGGTTTAGTCTACTTGTGTTTTGACAGGAAGTCATTAAGTTGTCAGGGTAATTGACTGTGCATTACAAAAACATTTTCAGTGGTGCATGCAGATGTTTATAAGTAATCCTTTAAATCCTAGTGAAAAGAAGTTATAAGTATCGGGTTCAAAATTGATTTAAATCAATTCAGTTCAAGTCAACAAAGGCCTTTGCGGTCAGTCTTTTGGGACTCAGGGTGTTTGTAATGGATTCCATAGCGAGCCTGTCAATGATGTTTTAAACAAACTGATTGAATTACATTTTACTCCATAGAGCCCCATCACGGTGACCAAATCAATTCCCAATCTAGCTGTTGCCTGCAGTTTAGTGTAATAAATCACACAGCAGTTCATTTATTTCAAATCTGTTTTAGTTTTCAATGTTTTCTGCTTTTCAACTTTTAGTTGCTTTATTTAACTTGCCTTTAAATTTTCTTTCAAACAGACCATTTGTTGATATGTTGGTGCTTGCATTGAAGTATTAAAACATCTGGTTCAGGACTTGCTGAGAGGCAATCTTTTAAATTCATTCTCAACTGAGACTTGTCATTAGGTAGTACTTGTCACAAAGCAATTTCTTTTAGCACAGAAATGTTTGGACAATAGTCAGCAAGATGTTAAAGTGGTCACCTGCATAGAGCCACTGGATCTACCATATCGTCCCATGTGGTCCTGTGGGTTTAAGTTAATGGTTTAAAAACTTGTCTCATTACAGTACATTGGGTCTGATCATTATTGGTGGGATCTTTGTTTAGTGTCAGTGTTAGAGTACACTCTAAAAAGAAAATGTAGCTGGGTGGTTGATGGTATTAGCATAATCCAGAGTGCTTGCCGTCTGTGATGTATTTCTTCATTTTAGACGTTGCTTTGTAAGCGTCCTGGCCTCCAGCATTAAAAGCAGCAATAAAGGATCTGAAAAGCTTAAACATAGTCTTCTTTGTCCATGGCTTATTACTGGAGAGTGTGTCTAATGCTCTTACTGTTGTGACATTGAAGCTAATGCTATTAAAACTCTAGTGTTCTGATCCAATACTTGATATTGGACCTGAATTCAACTACAATATTAAAAAGGTCATATTTGAAATATTGCTTAAATTCAGTTTTAGTTTTTCACTTGGCCTTTTGTTACAAGAATGCATGCTTTTCAAGAACTGTCTAAAGCTGTCTTTTATGGCTATCATTATTTCTTCTATTACGTCTTTGTAGATGGTACATCTTGTAAACCGTACCCTCTGTGTGCCATATTTTATCCCTGCACGGCTTGTGTTTGTTTAAAGACTTGTTCTTTTTATCGGGTTGCTGGGTCTGTTGTTTTGGCTTCTGGCAAATAGAGGTTAAGCAGGTTTATGTCGATCCTTTTACTTTCAGGGTCTCCAAAACGGCATGTGTGCATGTTTCATACTGGATATTTCCTTAAATTTTGTGTGGCTTGGTTCATGTTGATTGAATTTTACAAAGAAGTATGATTTTGTGCCTTTTTCTTTTTTGCTTTGTTCACTCTGTCTATGCTGCTTTGCATTGAGCTGACCTTAAATGCTGCTGAATCAGGCCCAATCTTTTGAACAGTTTTATTGTATCGTGTCAGAAGTTATTGTCTCTCAGTAGATCCACTAAATTTAATCATCTAATGCCCTGATTTAAACAGTTGATCCTTCCTTTCCAGAAATAAAATGTTAGTAAATTGTGATATTTAGTGGCTGTGATAATATCTGAGATTTTAGGCACGATGTATAAAGTTAAGGCTGTTTCAACTAGGAAGTTTGTTTATTGCAAAACAATAACTGAATGCAAGAAGAAGGTTTTGAAGATACTCAACTGATCATCTGTTCTCTTAGTCATTGATCAATATGTCTGATTTTTCAGGTCATCCTCTGCTCTTTCCTTCAAGTCTTGTCAATTAAGGGCTGCTCAAGTATCAACAAATTGTGACCTTTTTCTCTTTGCCTGCATCAACCTATATTAAGTGCTTGAGGAGTGATTTGATCAAATTACAACAACAGGAGTGATTAACGTCTGTCTGTGGGAAACCTTTTCCTCCTTCATCACTTCGCTTCTCTCTAAGCTTTTGATCGGCCAAGTCTTTGTTCTTACATCTGGATAAATTAAGTTTAACTCATATTTTTAAAGTGACCACTGGCCCAATTAGAATACAGGCTCTATCATAACACCAATTCAGCAGGGAATAAGAGTTGGGTGGTATTTATATTGTAATTCCTCCTTTCAAGTTACAACATTATTGTAATGTATTAGTTTCTACCTCGAAATACTACCATGCTGTTTTGCATTCATTATGCAACACTTAAAGGGTTTTCATATTGTAACTGGAATTTATTTAACAAAAAGATGTAGAGATGCATCTAAATTACTTGTGGTGGACAAAAATGAAACAGATGATAGGTTAAATAACCATTCTTTTTCAATATTTGTTTCGGTGTCTTAGTGTGGGACTTGCCTCCGGTGCTTGTCCCAGAGGATGCCCTATTGCAGGGATGCTAAAATCCAGTCCTCAAGAGCTACCATCCTTTAACTTTTAGTCGCATCTCTTCTCTTAACACACCTGAATCTAAAGGCTTAGTCCCTTCAATTAGTTCAGTGGAGGTATGGTAACAATCCATTCATTTGATTCAGGTGTCTTAAAAAAGGGGTGCATCAAAAAGGTGCAGGATAGTTACTCTTGAGGACTGGACTTGAGCACCCCTGCTCTATTGCAATCTGCCAGCCTTTAGCCTGGTTTATACTCGACCCAAAGCTGTGGAGATAGAAGAACTGGGCAAGCAAGCAGGTCCTTGTCTGAGTTATCTGAGTTTGTCTGTGATTTTCTAGAGTCCTGAGAGTTTGCTGCCTCTCGTATGTCCAGTTGCTACCGGTGTTAAACCCTGGTTTCCGTTTAAGCCGTGCTGCGTGGCTTAAGGACTTTCAGTTTGCTGTACTCGTTTTTGGATTATTCTCATTAAATTCCTCATTTTGCACCGCATCCTGGTTCCTGCCTCTGCCTCACCACCTCTACCACAACCGCTTCCTGACACTTTGAAATGTTGGCCCAACTCCATTGGCCCATAGTTGACAGTGAAGTTGTCAGAACTGTCTTATTTCCATAGCTCCGAGTCAATGCATTGAAGAACATGCAAGGGGGCGTGCTCCAAAATGTGACACATTTGTGTTGGATTTTTGTAACTCGACGCAGACCTTGCTCCTACTGTTCAAATCAGGCTTAAAAAGATACTGGCACATCCTTTGCAAAGCTGTAAAAAAAGTTGTTTTCTCTTCTTGGTTTTACTCTGAGAAAAAAAAAATGGAGAGAGATTTAAATTGATAAGACATTTTCAATGGCGAACACATAAGTTTTTGGTCTTTGTGAAGTGTGTATTCTCTCGCACGCTACCTTTCTACCTACCAATCCTACCTATGTGGTGCCCCCTGTATTTTTCAGAGTTAATGTAAGAAATCTGCTTTGCTGTACTTCTGCTGCTCTCTGTGTGCATGAACACAAGGAGAGCCGTTTACATAAATGTGTTATGATCAGTGAGTTTTCTTAGCTCTTCTCAACACCTGCAACAGGCTCTTGCTCAGGCTCACGCGCCATCTGCTGCACCCCAAAGCTCAACTTTAACTCAGTCTTAAGACTTAGAAAGTATAAAAGCCTGATTTTCATCTCTTCTCGCCCCTAGAAGCACAGTCAATACAGGAACTTTAGCGAGAGCTTAACTATTCACAAAACAAAATAACAGTTGGATTCTTAATAACTGTGCTCTACCGTTCTTATTCTTTGCACCTTTGGTCTGTTGCTGAACAGCAGGTGCTGCAACCACAGTACATAGTTACTTGATTAGCTGCATGGCTTAAGGCATTAAAGTTGCACTCACCATGGACAGGGTCAGGCTATCAATTAAAACCCTCACATGTGACAAGCTCACAGCTGAAAAAGTTATCTATTGTGTTTTATGTCTTGGACTGTAACATGCTGGTGTGTGTTAGAGCCACCAGCAAGCTGTGATCACTGTGCACAGCTCTCCCTTAAATCCTTTAACTTGCTATACTAACCTGTCAGAGGTTGATCCCATTCATCCACCAAAGCTTACTGTGACCGATGAAGCAGAGTCCACTTTGGCTGCAGTCACTTGGGTTGAGCATCTCAACGCTGTTGCACCATTAATTGACCCAGAAACAGACAAAGCCACCCTCCCAGAATTCACAAAATAGAACTCTGTGCGCTCAACCTTTTGGCATAAAAATCACGCCATAGAGAACTTCGTTCTTCAGGTGATAAAGATGCTCAGAGCCAATGAACCTTTACATGTAATAGGAACATTATGAAAGATCATATTATTGGCAGGTTTTTCAAAACTTCTGTTTTAAGCTAAGTTAATTAAGTTTGTTTTTTAATTTTTTTTGGTTGAGTCAAAAAAGTAGGTCTTCTCACTTATTTTCTTCTCTGTGTCTTCTGTCTTCCTACTTTAACCTTCATGTACTGTATACTGTATATAAACATACCGTGCAGCCATAACTGCCCACATTGAACGCTGAACAACATTCTGTTACTTAAAGCATTTTGCAACAAAGTTTTTTTTTCTTTTTTGTTACTGTCAGAAAATGAATAACATTAGCCATTTTCCTAACGTATTCAGCATACTACAATCTCTTAAGATTTTTAGCAACAGAGAACACTAAGAAATAATAGCTCTGAACTTCAGGAAAATCAGTGGAAGATGAATATTACACGAAGAACTGTGTTTTTTATCTAGTTAACTTATTTAAATAATGAGAGTACAACACAATGTTTATTAATATATTCAAAATTTTGGGTGGGGAGTGGGCGGGGGGTGTAGGTACACTGTAAAAGCAAAGGAAAGATACTGATGCTTTTAAGAGCATTTGGGTTACTTCAGTCAGATAATATGTTTTGTTTTCTGTCGGTTTTTTTGCTTATCTTCAAGGGAATATGGCAGCGATATGGTATTTTACAAAGAAATTTACGTTTAAGAACAAAAGCTACTCCTTATACACAAATGTTATTCCTCTTTCAACTTAAAGAGAAATATTGACTGAAGTTTTTTGTAGGAGTGCAGATATAAAAGGGTTCAGGATTTGTTTTTTAAATGCCTTTATCTTAGAGGAACAAAAGTCATTTAGTCACAGACGGTATTGATTTAATTAAGAATACTGATAGGGTCAGTTAACCCAATGATTTAGAGTTGTATATTGCAAGGATGGTTTCTAAGGTTTAAACAGACACAAATAGAATTTCCTATTTGCTAAACATAATTTAGTTTCTGTGCTCTGTTCTGCAGGTTCTAACATGTCGCTTTTCATTTAAAAACCCAGACAGCTCCACAAGAGTTTGAAAGGAAAACAGCCATGCCATTTAAATACAAAAACACATGGAACATGGAGGAAAAAAGAAAATACTGTTCTTTTAGTTATTCTCTAAATCTTGATGTGTGTCTTCCCAAAGCTTTTCCAGCAGCAACACGTCTGAAGCCACATTTCACTGGAAATGTGACAGAGCTCCAGTCAGACAGCCCAGCGTCTGTCAGGCTTAAAGCTTTTTAACACACATTCTTTTCTTTTCAGCTGAGTGTGTTGGTGTGCAAGCCAGCATTATTGTCTGTGTGGTATTTTTTTTAAATACACCAGTTCTGACTTTGCACTTTCAATTTATCCATCCCTCAAAATGTTCATGTAAAAGAAAAACAACAGGGACAGAACACAAACACTCCGATCTGGTCTAACTTTTAAGATAGCATGCATGGACTGGACACAAGGTTCTAATCATATAAGTATTATTGTTCCATGGTTTAGATTACATAATCCAATAGATTATATTGAGTTAGTAATTACAACTGCATCTATTTTTCCTTCTTGCTCTAAACTGATCCAGGTCTGTCATCTTATGTAATAAACTACTTCTCATTAATGCAGTTCACCTTGGCCCCATTGCAATATGTCATATTTTAGAAGAATGTAGATTAAAAAAAATAACACACAAAAGAATCGAAGATATGACGATATTTTTAACTGCTATATTCAGATTTAGCTGAGAAATTAGGGAGAAAAGCCCCAAAATAAAATCTTGATTTTCATAATTATTTAACATGTTATTTGGGTTCTTCTGGGTACTTTAGAGTCTTTCATAGTTTTTTTGTTGCTTTTTCAATGGGAGACCAGGAAAAGTTGCAACAAGGGATTTGCACTCACAGCTTTTGCTTATTTCCTAAAGAGGCAACATAGAATAGTTTAACCATATAAAATGTACATCTTTAAATAAAATGATCAATAATTATATAGCTTGATGCAGTTATTTAGTTGTCATAAACCTAAGCAGATAATGGTGTGTTAATGGGATATTTGTAGTTAAAAACATAACATAGTTGCAGCTTCTACAATTTTGAAGTTCAATTTTCTTTTCCTTTTTCATAAGGAATGCATGCACTGACAATTGACAGCATAAAAGTTAATTGGCTCATAGATTGCTTTATTTTTCCGGTTTTACTGAAAGCCTGCTGTGTTTGAGATCAGTGTGTATCTTTGACATTTACATAAAAGGTCTATTCGTCTAGGCAAACATATTATGTCATCTGACAAAAAGCTGACAATTAACTGTAATTAATTGTAATATTCTTATATATTTTGTAATAAAAATAGTAAGTAATCATTTCGTTAACTGTGATCTTTTTATCATGTTCTAACCATCCCAGAACATTCAAATGCAAAATGTGAAAAATTGACTTTATTAACTTAAAGTGGTTTTGAGTTTTAACAGATAGATGTAAGTTGATAATATAAAAATTTATGGGTAGCAGATGCAAAAAGTGTTGTCACTGTCCCTGATATCCCCCACTTGTGTTTAGTCCTGTCCTTCTTTTTACATAAAAACACACAGAAACCCGTCTCTCAATCTTAGCAGGGCCTCTTCATTGATTTCAATTCACTTCTAACCCAATTTGAACTTGACCCTTACCCTAAATCTAACCCTTATGGGTTCGTACTTATCCCTACCCTCAACCTAAACTCAATTCATACCTTAGTCCTAAATGTGACTTCTGACCCTAAAACAGCAATCTCCTCATGGGGTCCAAGCATCAGGCCCCACAAATTGCTACTTTTTCAAAAAATGGCCCCCACGATTTTTAAAATGCAAAACACACACAAGTTTGCTTTTTTACCCTCATTTAGACTTTGTTGCCTTAAAATTATTTCCTACCTATAAACTCCTAAGTTTAAAATAGAGAGTCCTATGTACTGGATCAGGGCTATTGTCCCCATAAGGACTATTGGTCTTCGTCAGTTTAGTACATATACCAGAAAAAGGTCCTAAATTGCCAACATTAATGTATAGGCACACGTGCTCGCCACCTAGCATCTCCCACCCACCTTCTCTCCATCATCCTAGCTGAGAGTCATCATAGATGACTGACAGGCAAGCTGAGGCGATATGAATGTGAGTGAGAATGTGAATATGAATATGCAGATGAGCAGTGAAGAGACAGTTGGCTGCTGTTTTCTCTTTAGAGAAGATGACAGCTGTCATCCTTCGCCCTCACTGTTTCACAGAAAAAACTGGTGCACTTCCTGACCTTAAGGAGGAGGAAGAATGGTACTGGACTGTTAAACTGATCCTCCACCCCCCCACCCAACAATAAACCAAATGTAGATGTAGGTATCGTTAAAAACACTCCTTTTTTGTTTCCTTATTCACATGGGAAAAAACTTTAAGCGGAGGTTAAAAAAAACTACTAGAATATTGTTATGTTAAGTTTTTCTGAAAGAACATTTTTATATTATAATATTAATTACTATTAATAATCCTTGAAAAAATGCATGTACACATGTGTGTCTATGGGATGGAAACAGGTTGGTTTCATAAAAGCAAAACCTATGCTAAAAATGTGCTTACATATTCTTTTGATGGTTCCACCTCACACATTTATTGTGCTATCAGTAATTTCTAGTCACATTTCTGGCTGGATGTTTGCTGTCTGTTACTAATGTTGTTTTGTTTTTGCTTTATTCTACAGCGAGATCAACAATCTGGACTCTGGTCTGGTGGTGGAGCTATGGAACAAAGGTTTGATCTGGGATACCATGATCGGCACAGCACTGATACCCTTAGACACCATTCATCAGTCTGATGAGGTAACATAACAAAGGGATTTTATCATTTATTATAGAGAGAAGGCTCTCAAACATTAGTGTAATAACTGGGAACATGTTATCATTAAAACACAAAATTTAGCTCAGATACAGGAAATACTCTGTTTGCCTGCTTTTTTCTGGTTTCCAACACATTAACCAAGATGTAGGTTGAGAGGTATTTCTGTCGCAGCAATAACTTTAAACATAACAGTTTTTTTTTTGGTTTGTTTTGGGTCATTTTTTTCTTACTTTTAGAGTTTATAAATGAATTTAACTGTTTAATCTCATATTAATGCATATTTTTGTTATTTGTTACCTGAAATAGGCATTGTGTAATCAAGGATAAATAAAGATTTTGAGATGTATTTATAAACTAAACAAGCTCAAAGACAAAATTAAACCTGTAGCAGCAGATTAAGATTATGATGACACAACACTGAATATTTTTACAACTTTACTAGCAAACTTGCCAGTTTCTTTAAATCTTAATTTGCTGAAACCTTTAACTCAAATTTATTTATTTAATTTTTAATATTTGATCTACAGTCTGCATAGCAATTCAAGTTCTTCTGGTTGGCCAGTGATGGTTTGGGGGGTTCTTACAGAATTCAATTGGACCTTGGGCAGGTTCTATGTTTGCTGTTTCTCTTTATTTACTATCCACATTTTAAATGAAAATGTTTTAGGCTAAACCGGTTGTACTCTTTCTCCTCGTCAATGTGTCAGTTTATAATACCTCCAACATGTGTTAATGGTTCAAAACTCAAACAGACAGAGAAAGAGTTGGATAATTCTTCAAGAAGATAATTTTGCTTTATTTGGTTTAGTTTTCTGTATTGGTTCATGCCAACTATTTCTGACTATTAATTATCATTTGAAGTTAAGTTATTAGCTTTAAAAAACATTTCCAATTCCCAAATTTGATAGAGTTTTGTACTTTTGAAAATATATTTTAACATATTCTTTATTTTTACAGATTGAGGGAGTCTTTCACTGCTTTATTTGGAACGTCATTAACAGCCTTAGGCAAGAAGCGAGATGCCCATTAAAAGAATCAATATTCGTATCGATTTACAAATGGGAACCTGATTACTGCTATAAGACACATACAAATAAATCCTTTAAAAAGTTTTTTTTTCTTCTGGTCTTCAAGGGACTGGGACATCTTTAGTATTTAAACTGTTTGTGTCTTATAGTTTTTCAGTTGTTTATTTTTTTTAAATATACATATTTTTAACATGTTCTAATATTTAGTAAGTAGGTCTGTCACATATTACTATAGAGCGGTTTAACTCTTATCTTTCTAGGAGAACATTTAAAGCTTGACCATTAAAGGTATGTGCGTTTCAAAACATGTTCAAAGGTTGCATCTGCAAAGCTGATCTTTAAAGTAGGTACTACCTGTATCGCGTGTTTAAATTGAGCAGAAGAGCACAGGCAAGAATCAAAATATTATTGCCGAAAAAAAGTTGCCTGCATGGACCGGCACATATTAATACAGCGGATTTACTATCTTTATCCAATAGAAAAGAAGAAAAACACAATAACTGAACCTAAATATTGTAGCATGCTTAAATAAAAATATATATATATATAACCTGAATGCCTGCATAACCTTAGATGTACCAGCCTGAAAAGTACACTTCTAACTTGTAGCAAGACTGATTTTTTTCCTCCCATTATGTTTTTTTTTACAAGCTACCTTTGCTGACAATATTTTAGGTGAAGCAAGTGCTATGAGGAGTTGGTGGAGATAAATCCAGCTGTTTAGAGCTTGATCTTGCTGTGGAGACTGTGGCTCCTTCTCTGTCAGGAGGGGAGGGATCGAGGACCTGACCAAGCCAGCTTTTCAAGGTGTTAGGATTAAAATTTAAAGGAGAATAGCTCAAATTCCGTAGGTTTTTCAGGGCGTTTGCCTCCTATGGCGACAAGTTAAAACAGCATCCTTGTTGTGGGCAAACAATTACTAGAAAAAAAGCAGCGCATTGCCATTACTGTTCACAGGTCTTTAGTTTGAAAATTTTATTTCATGTGAAGAAAGAAAGTTAAAAATAAGGTTATTTTGAAAAGTTTTACTCTTGTGTGAAGTCTGTGATGGGGTCTTAGATGCACTTGTGCCTATAGAGCCAACTACGGTAAACAGAGAAAAACTCTTTTTGCATGCCAGGCAATTGTAAAGGCATGTATAGAAACGATAACAAATGATATTTAGCCTCAATGTTTCTCCCTAATATGGTCCCTGTACTGAAGAAATAATACTAAAAAGACTTTTTCCCTGGCTGGACTTTATGGCAAATGTTTTTTCAGATCTCTTCTGCTTACTACCAGCAGCCCTGTAGAGTTGCTCATGAACAGGTACACTCTGCAGTGGCACCCTGAGCAGATCAGCCTGACTAGAGCGGAAAGTTAAAGTGAGGGTGTTTGCACTGTGGTGCTTAAAAACAGCACTGTGACTATGAATTTGAGTCATGCTGGTAATGGTTCACTCCTGGTCCACTGGGAAAATTCTTTATATCCCAAATGACTGTATGAACAATGCTGTAAAGTCTTTACTTTGACAGTCCCGCTGTGAATTGTTATAATCACATTTAACTCTATTGCTTAGAACTTAATCTTTCTTTTACCACCTGTCTTAACATGAGAGTTCACAGTTTAGCATTTCTTATTTGGATTATTTGAAGTTCAGGCCCTTGGTGCTTTATAACACAGATCATATCAGACTAACAGAGCCTGCCATGTGGGGTACCCCATGTTAATAATCAATCTGTTTCTTAGTATTTTTATGCTGATGACATTTAGCTTTACTGTTCGTTTAAGCAAATCTGCCGTCTTGACAAACCATTTTGTACTACAAGTTGCGGCTTTGTGACAATCACAAGCAAGTAACCTAATAATACTAGAACCTTAATAATAATAATAATATCTGCTAAAATTGTGCTGTAATTCCAACCACTGACAAATCGAATCACAGAAACCTCTTATGTTAATTCATTTTTATCTATCTATCTATCTATCTATCTATCTATCTATCTATCTATCTATCTATCTATCTATCTATCTATCTATC
>JAUZNJ010035175.1:0-12381 GCA_034780135.1 Jordanella pulchra
ATATGTATACATGATATCCCATCATATTCCAACCTGTGCATACATGTTTTTATTGTAGGTACCCTTCCTCTCACAGTCCAAAACATGTTTGTTAAGAATGATTCTGACTCTAACCTACAGTATTAGAAATGAGTGTGTAAAAACACAATTGACAAATTGTTCTAAAGAGAATCGATTTACAAATACTCTAAAATTGAAAATTAGCAGTTATAAGCCTTGGCTCTAAGCCTATCCCTATTTAAGGTCCTCACATTCCCATTAGTTGGAGCTTAACAATGTTTGGACTATGATTCTTTAGCCCAAAGATTTATTAGAGAAACAAACAGTAGTTACTCAATTATATTTGATCCCAAAAAAGACAGCAAAATGACTCAATGTTTTAAGAGATATTTCATTATAGGAGAACAAGTAATAATGTTGCTGCATGTGAGATACAGCTTCCAAAATATTCTTATGAACATCAAAGTACTTAAACTGATTTAGCTTTAGACTGGGAATAACCCTGTGTTCTGACTAGATCATTGTTGAGTAACAGAAAGCCTTGACATCAGCCTTATAGAGAAGAATAAAAGCCATTGTTGTTCAGAAAGATGTTTGTAAGTAAAAAAAAATGTTGAAACCGCAGGTAGTTTGCTGAAGAGAGTGCTTCTAAATGCTAAAGTATACAGGAAGTGCATGAAAGAGTTCTGTTTAGTTCTATCCTGTGGAATATGGAAAACTCTACAGAGGACCAAGCTGACCTGGGGACAACTAGAGCGGCCCTTTTAGCCAAAGCCACATGGTGCACGGTATTCTGGACTTTGAGGATTTCAAACACTATAAAAACCTATCTACAACCTAATTTGGTAGATAATCATAGATAATCGAACTTCTTTTTGGGACGGTTAAAGTACCACTTAATTACCTTGGAAAGATAGTGCATGATGATTCAACAAAAATATAGGGAAGCATGTAGTATGTTATGAGGTTTTGGATTTCCTGATGGTGAAAAAGAATAAAATTACTTTACTGTATTTACCTAATATTTAAGACGAGGTAGATTTCCTTACAAAGTCTTTAAAGGTCTTACCTCAGAACTAGAGAAACCGTCCACTGAAGACAACCTGTTTCAACAGTCTTCTGAAGAAGATGCTCAGGATTGTCCATAATTTTCTTCTTTTATGAAGAATTTTTATTTGTAAAATATCTCCAGAGGTCCTATAGGAGTTTACAGAATAGAGCCGACCTTCTTTATTAGCTTGTTTCCTTTTTTTAAGTCATTTATTCTAAAGCTGCTACCCCAACAGATTGTGGCAGAAAAAAAATTACACTCTCTACACCAAATCTATTAGAGATATGCAGCATTTTGTTGCAAACTGGACCTAAGCTTTCTCAGAAAGAAAACTCTGCTATATCCCTTTTTGTAGACTGCTTTACGGTTGTGCCTACAGTCCAGTCTGTTGTGGCCACAAAGCAATCCACCAGCTTACTTTACTCAGCTCCTTGTCTCACTTAGATACAACTTAGATACAATATTTCTCCACATGATAGGAATTCATCTTATATTGAAAATCGGAAGTGTATGGATTAAAGAAAAAAGAATGCAAGTACTATCCCCTGTGGTGCTCCCATGCTGCCGACTACCTGATTAAACACGTTACCCTTTAGTCTCAAAATCTGTGATCTGTTTGTCAGGTCTTTGGGTCATGCCATATTTTAAAGTAAAATAAAATTAGTCCTGTTGGTCTTTTTTTTTATTAGGCTTTACAGTGTAAAAAAACTAAACCTTAACTTAAGCAATTTAGTTCCCTTCCTCTAGCTGCAGGTTCTCACTTTTTCTGGCCAAAACTTCACTGATGGAGTTGTGTCATTGTTTCTCACACTCACAAAAAACCCCAAGCAGTGAAAAGATCAGTCCCTAAGAGATCAATTCTGTTAGCATGTGGAACGCCTGAAGAACCTGGCTTTTAGCAAGTTACTCACTGTTAATATCACAGCAAAATATGTCAAAATCCACATCATGACTCCTTTGTTTTCCCCCATTCCATCTATGCCTAAACTCTTGTCTGCTGAACATCAGAGTATGAAGTGACCAGGATCAAATTACCCCTTAATACAACTTAGATATGGTGTGTAAATAGTCTCTTTTGTTGTTACACCCAGCTAGCCAACCTGTTTTACAAAAAACATGAGACCTTTCCATTCTGAATCTGAACCAAATCACTGATTATATTCACTATTAAAGTTTTTTTTTCTTTTTTAATACATTTTTTCTTTAGTCCAAAGTTCAAGCAATTCTAAAATGTGTGGTTATTATCGTACATATCTCTAATTGACCTTAACTCCAACAAATACTTTACCAACCTCAAGATCAAAGGTGCATTCAACACATTGGCACGTCAGCCGCAGACTCTGTGGTTCCTGTATCCTGTTTCGCCTACATCAACTTTTTTTTTCCCCAAGAGAAGCTAAAATATATTTTTTTTTCTTTTCTATACTGAATCAAGGTTTGAAGGCTATCCAACATTCGGACTCAAACGACAAATTAAAGGTGACCAGATAATCTAAATTTTTCATGTTCATATAATAAACTTATTTGACAAACCTTTCAGATTCAACACATTTCCAGATTTAACTCTTGTACACTGGTGCGCAAGTAAAGGTGGAAAAAAAAACTAAACTCTCTTCGCCTTCGGCAACATCACATCATCTCTTGGTGAGGTTATATCTCCCCCTGCTGCAATAAAAAAGAATTGCAACACCCTATAAAAGTCTGGTCACCGTTTACCACCTCTTCTTCCACCCCAATGGATGGATGGATGGACAGACTCCCTTTAAGAAACCTTAATTCACTGCGCAAACATTTAGAAGCCAATCACTTAGAGTAGCATTTGGACTGAATAGTGGCACAGTTGTTATAACTGTTACCTTGTAGCAAAAAGGTCCTGGATTCATTACCAGCCTGGGTCTTTCTGCGTGGATTCTGCATGCTGTCCCTGAGCATGCATGGGTTCTCTCCAGGTACTCTGGCTTCCTTCCACAGTGCAAAAGCATGTTTAGCTCAATTGGTAACTCTAAATTGCCACTGGGTGTGAGTGTGTGCATGGCTGTGTGTTTCTGTCTTGCCTTTGCCTTTCACTCATGGACTGCTAGAGACAGGTACCAATTCCCTGTGGAAAATGGTACAGGATGAATGGATCTATATATTCTTGTTTTTGAGACCTGTATAAGTGGTTAAAAATATATGGCTTTACTGCAGTGTTTGAGAATAAATATCTAACAACATTTAAAGTGATATTAAAATGAGGGAGCTGCAGAAAGAACTGTGTACCTTTTATCTCCACGTTTGAGACATGATAGATACCAGTTTTAATCTAAAAATAAGTTTTTAAATTAGATGAAATATTATTTTAATTCGCGGGCTCACAAACAACACTAAATCAAATAATTTCATAAAAAATGAATATATTTGAACCTGAAAAAAGAACTACATGACATGCAAAAGTTTGCCTCAATCAGCTGGAATTTTAAAAAACAGTGAGCAGGGTGAAGAGTCCATACAGCAGGGCACATGGGTAAAACACCAACAGCTGCTGCTCCTGCATTGCAAGGGTGGAGATGAAGATCTTAGAAGCTGAAAAGCTGCACCAACAAATGGCAAGCAGAGCCAGGACTGTTCCCAGGATGCCTCTGAGAAAACAAAAACAATGAGAGTAAAAAAAGTTCTGCTTTGATCTTAAAATATCTAAAGGACTCAATTAGATTAATTAAAACCAATATACTGACTTACTGTAAGGAATAGAAGACAGCAAACGTGGAGAGGACCACAATAGGTAGGAGGCAGTACCCCAGGACACTAGCCACACAGCCATAAGAAACTCCCAAGGAGCTCATCAGACTCAGCAGAATGTACATCCCAATGCAGGCAATGGCACTGATCCCATAGACGTAGCCAAAGTGAACTTTACCTGCCTGTGTGGAGAAGACTTTAAGGGGTTAAAACTACAACTATGTTATGAAGGTGAAAATGCTGAAATATTTGAATGATGAGGATCAGACTCACCATCATTAAAGTGACGCCCAGAGCAATACAGAAGAGGATAGGACCTGTCAAATCTGTCTCATTCATAATGCTGCCATCTGCAGGCTTTAAAGGGTTTAGAACTGTGAGTGTCTTCTGCCACATGTGATCAAAATCAATTCCAAGCTCTGAAGAGAAAGACATAATTGGCCATAATACAGAAAACATCAAATCATATAACTATTTTTTAAAAATATTTCTTGCTGTTCTTAATTTTTATTTAAGTAATAAGAATGTTTTTTCCAGATTGTGTGGGGATGCTTTTATTCAAAACGCCCATATTTAAATTTGGCTTCTTATAAGATAATTTAGGCAGATCTGTTTTGTCAACAATAATTGTCCTTATAGCACCTACATGCTGGGAAATCAGTTATTACCAACAAGAAGAGGAGGTTCCTCCTCTGGAGACTCAGATCCAGTGTTGCTAAAAGATGTGGCCTTCATGGTTGGTTGGTAGATTTCTCCAGAGTACGGCTGCTCCATGAAGGGATTGACAATATTTGGCATGCCAACTTGCCCCCCGCTGGAAAATTGTCGTTATTGAAACATCACAAATTATAATTGAAGTTAGTTTGAGAGTACAAAAACAATCTGGAAATATTTAAGAGCTCAAATCAGATGCTTTTGATGATGATACTTCTTACAAAACACTATAACTATTCCAAGGTAATATACATTTTAAGCTATACTCACTCAGTGTCGTAATAAGCCACTGCACGTCCCTGGTCATCAATGTAATATCCTGTTTGGTAAAAGTCTTGCTCAAACTGCTGAAAGTCCCCCATTCTGATCTAAAGAAGGTTGGCCAAAACTAAAACAGACATGGATATAAGCAGCAAGCAATTTAGTAGTTTTATTCATGTTTCTTTTTTTCTAGATTGAAGTAAACAAACTGGGAACTGCAAAGCATGTAAACCACTTAAATTTAACTCTGTTGGATCTTATTGTGACTGACTTTAGTTCAACTGCATCCTCTTTTTTTCTTTCCGTTTTAATTAACTTACCTAGATGAATATAAAAACCTTTAGCCAGGCACACGTCTTCCTTAGCTTCTCTGCAGAGTTCCAGGACAGAAAACATGAAGGCCTGTTAGGTTATACTATTAATAGCAGACTATATTTGGACGCTGTAATAAAGGATCTAACAACTGGTCGGTTTGCTCTCAGAGCTATTTTCTAAAACCAGCTGCTTGAAAGGAATGAATATGAATATATTATTTTTTGTATCTTCTGAATATGAATAATAATAATAAAACTCTATTTAGATTAGATTAGCATCTAGTGTAAATCGTTTTTTGTCTCAAGACTGACCCCTAATGACAAAATAACAAAATGACCACGCACTGTAACTAAAACTCAAGATTAGATTTCGTCCTCTTCCTTCTTATTCATTGTCAGTTCACACAGTAACGATAACTAGCTTTAAGATAAACAGAACTTGTTTTGTTCGATTCTATCATTAAACCATCTACGATAATTAAAATATCGCCATGTATGGTGTAGTTTCTTTAACCAAAAGTGAGCTTCCAATAGCAATGCGTAAAGGGCGGGACTTAAAAATATACAGACACTGTTGCATTTCATGTACCTTGGTAATGGGAAGGTAGCAAAGAGATATGTTTTGTATTATTCTACAGAGTTTTGTCCGTCATGTATGAGGCCAAACAATAGTCAAAAAATAACTGCTTAATTAAGGGATGATCTATAAAATTAGAATATTTTTTTATTTAAAGCTCATCGCCAGAAAAAAAGGTGAAAACTGATCGACTTCGTGTTTTTAGCGAATGCAACGTTGCAAGCGCTTGAGTTTATTAGCCAATCTAACCAATCAGAATGCTGGAAGCCAACCAGTTTGACAGTGCCAGTCTCAGTTCCTCCAATCAGAAAGGCGGTTTGCTTTGGTTGAAACGCTGGTCCAATCAGAGTCATGGCTCGTTGAAGGTTGGATCTGGATCAGAAAACGAGCTGCTGCTGTCACTTCCACAGGTAGGAATGAGCAGAGTTAGCCATAACGGTTTAATACATGAACTCTTCCTCCAACTGAGAGGGTTAGTCATCATGGGAGTTTAAAGGCGTCCTGGAGGTTGTTTAGGCCTCAAAAGGCGCTAAAAAGCGCAGTTTAAGCTGCTAATATTCGGGAGCTAACAGCTAACTGGCTAACGGTCAATGGATGAATGAGCAGCGGGCGTTTCCCCTGACCCGCTGCAGGTTGGGACTCTCTTCTGACGGGGCTAGTGCTGCCATGAACGTTTCAGAAATCTTATAGTAGCTTGATGTTCTTTTGGGGATTCCTTGTTGGAAGAATATGACTGCAAACACTCTGCTATCAGCACTGTTAGCTTGTTACCCCCACGTTCGAAACTTCCTGCAGCTTCACTCAACCACACTCCGTTGACTTTGATTTTAGAATTATAATCAGACTTTTTACATGGAATGCCGTTAAATAAATGTAAGACATCAGAGACCACTCTCTAAAATTACTTAAGTTAGTCAAACAGGACACAGGACTGTGCTAAAGTATTGCATGTTGTCCAATTAGTAAGATTTACTCTGAAACGGACATCTTGCATAAGAATGCACAACCACTTCCAGCCAAGTCTCTAGTCTTTTTTTTCTTCATGAATTAGAGAAGTTCGGAGCTTCACAATGTTCCTAATTCATTTAACTTTACACACTAATGAATTGCACATTCAGAGTCAATCACTTCTGTTGGCATCGTATTGAAAAGCTTCAATAGTATGGAAAAATATTAGTATAATTGCTAATGCCAATATTTTAAATATTTTGAACCATTCACTGATGCATTTAAAATGTTTATTAATCTTTTCCCCACTATGCTCCAAACACCTAAGTCCATGTCTAGCTACAAAATAATTGTCCCTTAAACCCCATCTTAATGTATCCAACATTAACAGTTTTGTCTTTTTTTTTTCTTTGCTGCTAAATTCTCAAATAGGGAATACCAATCATCTGTCAACACTGTGGTCAGGTCAGTCTAGTTGCAGTTCCATACTCTCTTATAAACATGGAATGGTTATTGAAAGGTTTGTTCTTGAAGGCAGCATAATACGCTTTGAAATCTCTGGACTTTTCTCTGTTAAAGCTGCAGTCATATAAGTTTAACCTAAAACATAGGAAAACTTGGCAGCAAGGTGCTGCTGGATTCAGGTTCGATTCTCCTGTTCTTCCAACTGTAATACTAATCTGACCAGAGTCAATCTTTCCACTACATAATTCAAGCGAATACATCTATTGACAAAATAAACTCTAGGTTTTATATGCTATTTGTGAATGTGACTCCTCATTGTGTAGTTTGACAACCTCTTGTCCTTGTGATTCTATTAACCCTTAATAATGCGGGAAATGTTTTTAGATACCGTGCTGTCTAATAAAACAGAAATCATGGCTCCTCAAGGTAGACCTGAATGTTTTGGACCCTACGGGGTTAGATGTGGTATGTTGTTTACTATGATCTGACATTTCTGTTCCTTCTTTTGAAAGTTCCTTCTTTTGGAAATGAGGGAATATATAAGCACCAGCTGATTTATAACTGAATTGACCATATCATAAATATCCTGCTCTTATGTTCATATTGGTGTAAAACTTAAGTGTATTATATTTTTCTTTAGCCTGCTGTTTCCAGTGATTGATTTCTTATTTTTCCTTTTTCCAACTTTTTTTTGTTAAACTTGATTTTGGGGTTAAAATGGACAAAAAAGTGACTCTCTCTTGTGTGATAGAGTTTTGTCCGGTTGTTAAGTCGTCCATCCAGCACCATGGGAAAGAAGAGCCGAGTGAAGACTCAGAAGTCTGGCTCTGGAGCCAACACTGTTATTTCCCCAAAGGAGATGATGAGCCTCATCTCTGAACTTCTCCAGAGTATGCTCACCCTTTTGGATTTTACTTTCTTCCCTTGTTTATAAATGATTTCACCCTGACTGATTGAAACATGTTTTCCCAGAATGCAGCAGTGCAGCACCCTCTGCTGGCAAAGAGTGGGATGAGTACATCCAGATCAGAAGTTTGGTAGAGAAGATCAGAAAGAAACAAAAGGGTTTGCCTAAACATAGCTTCTCCTAAACACCTTTCTTCTAGAGATGATACACTTGTAACCACATTTTGGTTTTTTTTCATGTATTCAGGTTTGTCAACAGTGTTCGAGGGCAACAGGGAGGACCACTTCCCTGATTTGATGTCCTGGGCTCAGGAGAATGGGGCATCCTGTGATGGTTTTGCCGTGACCAACTTTGGTACAGAGGGTTATGGTCTGCAAGCCACCAGAGACATCAAGGTGCAACTTTAAAAGACATCAAATAAAAGTTTAGTTGATTTAAAAAAAATTAATACAAATGTCACATCTGTTGTGCTCGTTTTATTGTGTGTGTGTTTTTAACCGACAGGCAGAAGAGTTGTTCCTGTGGATTCCAAGGAAGATGCTAATGACTGTGGAATCAGCCCAAAACTCTCTGCTTGGTGAGAGATAGTAGGAAAAAGAAACACTTAGAAGTAGAATCATGTTATGAGGAGATGGGACAACTCTTCAGAGCCTAGACTGTGCAGCTGCTATGACGGTTACAGCTTTGAATTTTATATGATTCACCACCAGAAATTTGTGAATCATTGCAAAGTAGTTAAAAAATGTACTTGGATTCCTGCTTTATTTTTTTACATACAAAAAAACATCTAATGTATTTACAAGTCAATACATTGGATAACTGCCTTTTGCAACAGTCATAACAGCAAGGTGAAGATGTTTGATGAAAAACAAAAACTCAAGCTTTGTCAAATTGAATCAATTCACAAATTCTCAGGTGGATTTAGAGCTGGACTTTGAATAGACCATTCTAGCTCTAAATCATTCCATCACAGCTCTGTTTGTGTGCTTATAGTCATACTCCCTGTTAAAAAAAGGAACTCCAACCTCTCTGTTGTTTTACAGCCTCTACTTGTTTTTTTTTTTTTTTTTTTTTTTTTGTTCTTCTCAGGATGGCTTTTAGTCCAATTCTTACCTTATTAATTCTAAACAGCTTCCATATCTATGATGAAGAAAATAATTCTCATACTTTATGCTGCCAACATGTTTTATAGAAAGCGTTGTCAAGGTGATATGAAGTATGTGTATCTGTTCTCTGCAAATTTGGTTTTGGATTTTGGATTGATTGTCGAAAGGTTTAATTTTGGTCTCACCTGAGAACATCTTTTTACATCTGTTTGCCATTATTGCCACATAGTTTATCATCAACTTGGTGCAGAGTTCCTTACTGCTATGTTTCAAAAATAGATGTTTTTTTTTCTTGCCACATTCATAAAAGGGAGTTTTGTGGAGGATGGTTTACAGATGTGTCTTAATCTGGTGTTGAAATATTGGGAAGTTGTTTTGTAACCTTACCCTGCTTTAAACTCCTCCACACCTGACCTACCTGGTGTATTCCTTGGTCTCCATGACAGGGCTGTACAGTGCGAGTGTTTTAATCGCATTTGTACCTAACAAAAGATTAAAAAGAGTACAAAGAAAAAAGAAATAGCACATGTTTGAGTACAGATTTCACCCCTTTTATGTAAGCCAGGCTCGATTTAAGATTTTTATTCGCTTTTTATTAAAAAATAAAAAAAAGATAAGGACTTTCTGAAAAGTTAAATTGTAATTTTGTATGGGGAAAATACTTAGAGAACTAGTTATGAGACGTTGTTGCCTTACAGACTTCTGGCAGTGACACATGATGTGGCACAACAGTGTTGCCAATGTAGCCCTTTTGTAGCTAAATTTATCAAGTTTTCAGACCTCTCTAGTGCCTTTTTTCGAAAAAAGTGTCTGCCGCCTAATCTATTGAGTTTTTTTTTCTGTGTTAATAGAGACTTTGGCAACAACACATAAAAGCACCAAACTCTGTCCCCCTGAGAGAGGGGCGAGGGGATCTGTAGTCTCCTGCTCTCTCTTTCACTGTCCGTTGTCATGCAGGGCAGGCTGCCTGCGATCTGCAGCAGAGAAAGAGAACCTAACCTGCTCAACTGATTTACAGCACTTGCTCCATCATTGGCTGCTGCTTTTTTATTTTCTCCTTTTCTGCTCCTCCTGTCCGAATTTAGGCGCTACTGCCTTCAAAGGATCCAGGCCACATAGGCCGGGTCCTTCGAAAACCTCAAAAACAATGAATGCTGGAAGTGATCAGCTGTGAGTTGGGACAGTCTAACCCTCAGCAGCAGTCCTGCCCTCTCACCTCAGCATAATTTAGGTTCCTTAGCTACCATGACAGTATGAGGCACACATCATCTATTCTTATATGTATATTATTTATCAGAGCAAATCACACATTTAGAAAATACAGATTAATATGGCATCCTTGCTATGACTGGTCCTATAGAAAAATAAGTGCAATGAATGCTGTATGATAACAGCTGAGGTAAAACTTGGATTAATTATTTAAATGAAGATAAGGGGTCTTTATTTTTTTTAATCTCATTCTATCAGTAGAGTTGAATAAAATAATCTCATTCTGAAGCTTAACTTTCATTTCAGCAAAGCTTCACAGAACATCAAATAAGTCTTAAATAAGCCAAAGATGAGCATTTTGATATCATCTTGATGAGTTATGAGTTTAACTTCCACCCAGCGGTTAAACCCAGTGGTAGGTTCAATGCCGTCAGCCAGGAATCCGGCACCTTCCCCTGGAGAGGGAAGGGTTACTGACCTCCCTAACCATGACGACAATGGTCAGACACATCTGGATTAATCAGTCTGTTCAATAATGAAAAACAGGAAACAAAGGAACTGGCTGAAGTTTAGGAAGTAGTGGAGTTGGGCAAGTAGCCTGTTTGATGAGTGAAATGTTGTATCTAGGTCTGGGATAAATGACAGCATTAAGCCAGAAGGGATGCCTACAGCTAGCGTTAACACCAGCATTAGTGACACTACTGAGAAGGTTTACAAGTTTAAATCAGAATGGATCCAACTCTTGCCTTGAGTTTGAGGACAACCTTATGTTCTGTATTATTTCAAAGGGCAGAAGCAGGCAGGTAATTTAGCGTTTGTTACTAGAAAACCCCTTTTAAAAAAAAAAGGACAGCCTCATGAAACATGAATTATTGCCCAGGTTAATAACAATTAAAAAGAAATTGTGCTATTTTAAGAAAATTCATGGTGCCCCTATGCAGGAAAGTACATCCAGAGCAGGTTATCTATTGATTAGATGACTTTTGAAGACAACTGGCTGCTTTGCTGTAAATATTTGGCTATCATGCTTAAGGACTGTTTAGGGCCTGGTTTCTTTCTTTCTTTTTTTTCAGTCTACCAGAAACAAACACATGAGTAATTTTGCTCACTCTTTTCAAACTAAAAGTGTTTTGCTTTTGATATAAACACTAAAAAAGGCTCAAAATATTCAAATGTTGCTGAGCTCAACAATGTTTACAAACCGATGTCTTCTAGTGTTGGTGAAAAGTTGAACTCAGTGTTGATCTCAATGTTGACCCTTTCAACCGCCTCTCTGACCCCATGTGTCTCAGGTCCTCTATATGGTCAGGACCGGATCATGCAGGCTATGGGGAACGTGACGCTGGCACTGCACTTGCTGTGTGAGCGGGCCAACCCTTCTTCTTTCTGGCTGCCATACATCCGCAGTCTGCCCCAGGAGTACGACACGCCGCTGTACTACCAGCAGGACGATGTCCAGCTGCTGCTGGGTACGCAGGCGGTGCAGGATGTCCTGAGCCAGTACAAGAATACTGCGCGGCAGTATGCTTACTTCTACAAACTAGTGCAGGTACCCAGACACCAAACCTTTGTGTACAAACAATGAAAGTTTACTTGGAATTTTGATGCTTTTGCCGTTTGTGGCTTTTACATGTGGCTGCTTGGTAGATTATTAAAAGAAAAGTATTTAAATCCAACTCTCTCACCTTGAAAATAAGAAAACTGTTTGTCTTTCAGTTGAACAGAATTAATAAACTAAAGCAGATAGATGGCCATAGTTGCTGTGGCCTTAGCTGAAACTGATGCTAAACAAAAAAAAGAAATATCTCAAAGGATATGAAACTAATAATTTGTTGTCCAGCTTTATTTTATATAGAGCCAATTAAAAAGTGTATTATTTTGTACACAAAGAACTCAGTTTGGCTGGTATGATAGATGAGTCCAAGAATATTTCTGTTGACAGGTTTGAATGTATTTTGTACCTGTTAAACTCTCCAACATCCAGCAGGGGGAGACAGTGGACCTTAACAGAGCCACATGTATCATTTCAGGGCTGTATATAAATTTTCTTTTTTTTTTATTTATTTTTTAGCTTTTTTTTTTTTTGTTTTTTTTTTTTTTTTTTTTTTTGG
>JAUZNJ010035177.1:0-12379 GCA_034780135.1 Jordanella pulchra
AGGGCTCCAGCCCAGGAGACCCACGGCGCACTCTGCTGGATGGAAGATGGAGCGGCAGGCTCCGGATCCCAACACTTGACAGCAAACTTCCTCGCCAACAGTAAGTGCTGTAGTTTTGAAAGGCTGTTGTCAGAGCAGAAACTCCATTTCCTATTTTGAGCATCTCCCTGATGTTTCATGCTGCATCCCTGCTTAGTGGGTTGGTGTCGCCTGTCACAGGGCTCTGGTTTCTCCACAGCGGCTGACCACCTTGAGCCACGAGCTGCCGACGGATCACTGTTGGTTGACAAATCAGCAGCTCAGCACCTCTAATCTGTGCTGTGGGCCCTCTCGCTTAGCTGCATTTTTGTGTCACAGTCATTGAGCTCAACAGATGATAGGGGCCTGCAGGAGACTGGGCATGCTGTTTCTTTGCAACCACAGGTTCTCTGGATATGTGTTGTTGGTGACATGTGTGCCTTTTGTGTTTTGATAGTAACCTGTGATCCTCCTCTTCTTCAACTTTTCCTCTTTCTCCCTTTTTTTTAAATCTGTTTGGACAGGAAACCAAGATTGACTGTGTTCGGGTGGCAACCAAAGGTAAGACCGGATCAAATTGTATGTTTTTTGTTTTTTTTAAATAGCTTGCAGATGTTTGGTTGAGAACTAACAAATACTAACACATGTTTATATTGCTTCTAGATTTAACAACTGCACTTAAGATTTGTTTCAGGTACAGGTGTACAGTGACGTACCAAAGCAGTTTCTCTTACATAAAACCACTTACTTCAGGGCATTTTATTGTTTTGTTTGTTTGTGTGATTGACCAACACAATATAGTGCAAATATGTGAAGTGGAAGGAAAATTCAACCTTTTTCTTTTTTTTTGTGGCGTAACAAATAAAAATCCAAGTGTGGTGCTTGTTTGTTTTAGCCTCCTATGTAGAACCACTTTAATTACAATTAGAGCTCTAAATGCATCGATAAATAGACCTTTTTTAAATCACTTCCCCTTTACTGATGAATTAATGCTTAGTCTGTTTTAAATAAGCGCGTCTTTAAGCAGCAGACCTCAAGCTTTGCCAGAATTTTGTTGCTGTTATTGGATTTATGTGTGGACGATGATTTAATTATTCTATCATTAATATGCTTTGTTCTAAGATCTGGTTTTAGGTTTAGCATCCTTTTTCCTGCAGGAAGGTAAAGCTACACCCCAATCATTTCCTTCATAGCCTTTAATGTTTTCTCCCTAGAGAGCCATTTTTTACATCCATCCATTTTCCTATTAACTCCAAGCAATTTTACGACCGCTGTCCAAGGAAAGTGTTCCCCACAGGATGATGCTGCCTCCACCATGCCACTATGTAAACAGTGAGAAGTGGTGGAGTTGTGGGGGTGCTACACGTTACACTTTAATGGTGATTTAAAATCTCAGCTGGCTAAGGGAGCCTCTTTCAAGCCTTTTTTCCCCTCTTAGTTACATGGCGTGTGACTCCATTTGTTTTCTTTTTCTTCTTGTAACTCTTTCATAGAGTCTAGACATTTTGTAGTGCAATTTTGAGTAGGGTTGGGTTAACAAATTCACTAACCTGAGCTGAGCCATGGAGGTCATGTGTGTTCCTCTAAAAAAATGGCCCTCGATTTGCATTGTCAGCATACTCTTTTTTTTTTTTCTTTTAGATGAGGGACTTAAGAGTACTCTGTCTATTAGCACAGCTTGTTGGATGTTTTATCTAAACATCTAGAAAACACCTGGATTTTCTCTGAGAGCCAGTTGCTCATTAATCAACCATGAAACTAACTTCTGAAGGCAGCAGGTCACTCTGGGTTTTATTTAGGTGTATCAGTAATAATGGAACAGAACATAGCAGCACCTTACAAAATTCTGATTTCTATTAAAAAAAGATAAAATAAAAAATGTAACCACTTCACTTCCAGCTCACAATTATGCATGGTTTTGTGTTGGATCTATCAAATAAAATCCCTATTAATTACAGTGTATTTTTATATTTGATATAAACAGGAAAAAGTTCAAGAGGTATGACAGGCACTGTATGGATTGAGAACATATGTTTTTCTGTGATTTGGAGGCAACCTGTGTGCCCACTGTGGTCTGTAGGTACTTAGCTATGCTTGCCGAATGCTCTGCTCTTCGCATTAAGTGTGATGAAGTCTAAGCACCATTGATCGGGGAGCAGAATTGATAAGACTGGAGGGAGTCGTAGTCACAATCCGTTCTGGGCTGTGGGAGGTTTTGTCACATGCCCCGACAGTCTCATATATTGTGTTGTCTGCATTCGGTTGCTTTATAGATTTATTGCAAAAGGCCAAATGACCACGTCTGCGTGGGTCAATAGGCTGAGATCAGTTGCACATACAAGTGTAAGGATCACAGGAGGCCATGTATCACCAGAAACACTTTAGTATTCCAGATGTTTCTCTCAAGGATATATGAAAGTGGACGAATTTGCACCCCTTGTAGAAAATCCAACCTTTACTTTAAGCACATTTATTTTGTGGGAATTAAATTTCAGAAGAACTATTTGTATTTGTGTCACGATTGTTAAAGTGATCTAGCAATTCATTTAAAGTGTAACTAAGGCATTTTTCAATTCTATAGTTTATTTTTTTCCAATCATTAGATTTTCCTAAAACCTCTAATTACAAACTCATGACTTCTTGGTTAAATAGGATGTGACACAGTGGTGCATGTCTGTCAGCCAATGGCTTCAAAACTGCATGAGAAATAATCTATGAGGCTTCTGTGCTAAACCAAAGTCTAAAATTTAGGAAAGGTGCCTTTTGCCTACCTATGTGTTTCTAAGACTATTTTTGTCTTAGAAAATAGTAGCATGACTACATTTAAATACCAAAAAACTGAAATCAGGTGGCTTTTGTCAATAAATTGATAATTGTTCATCGAAAAACATGCAAACAAAATCCCATTAAATTCAACTTTCTTTCTCTGTCATTTCAGTTCAAGACCTAAATCTTATTATGAAATGTTGGTGTAAACTGAAAAGAAGATGAATTAAGCGATACATCCGAACAATAAAGCTAATAGTTTAAGTTTCTTCTCTCTTTGGATGCACCAACCCTGTGGAATGCTGCAGAAAATGACTTATTTCTGTTCTGGCGGCTAATAGGAGTTGTACGAAGCATTGACAATGAACTACAGCCAAAAAATCAATATACCACCGCTACAGATTGGATTCTTCAGTTTAGCATTATGCCACTACCAAAAAAGATGAAGATCCTCTAAGGATTTTTATTCTTCTCTAACAGCCATACCTACAATTTTTACTGCATCTTTAAGACAGAAAAAAAGAAACATTCAGTCTCTGAAATGAATTGCTTTGGGTTTGTTTTCTCTTACTCTGTGTTGCATGATAACAGCATCGGTGTGGCCTCTGTTTTTCTCTTTTGTCTCTGCCCTGCATGCTATCCTGGATCCACCGATTATACTCAGCTGCCATACTTGTGACTCAGCTCACCACCCCCTACATCCGCATCGCCCCAGCGGCCGGGGACAACCAGCTAACAGGTCAGGCCCGGAGCTCCTCTTGGTTTCTCAGACCCTCACTTCTTCACTCAATGTTTAGAGATGTGTTGCTACTGTATTCACAGCTCCCTGGATTGGAAATGAAACACAACAAATGCATGTGTGCAGTTTTTGGTTATTGTCTTGGAATTTGCATCAAGGTATTGTGATTAACTCAAAGGCATGCAAATATTGTTTTCTACCTTGATCTTCTCCGAATTAGTGGACATGAAAGGCCTGCTTGAGGAGCGATTGTTCTTTTGATTAGTCACCGTAGACGATTTCTGACAGGAGTTAATCCCCTTTCATGAATATTTCTCATTATCTTTAGCCAGATTAAGTGAGTCTTGGTTGTTAGTTGTGACAACTTCAAACGCACAAAATAAACGCTGAAGAGTAACTATTCAAATTATGCTTGGTTCTTGATCCTGAATATCTGCAGCTAAATCTGAGAAATAGCAGACGAGTCTTTAGCTCTTCGAGCTCAGAGGAGGATTTAACACTGACAGCATTTCTGTGAGATTAGTGTAAAACAGTATTTGTTGACAAAATCACATCCATCACTCCAAACATGATGTCTTTGACAGTCTGGCAATCCTTCACCATTTTACTTAAATTTATGTCCATTTTTCAAATAAATTTTTTGATTGCAAAGCTAAACAGCAGAGCTAAAACAATGTCAAATTCATCTCAGGAAGGATATCCATGTTTTTTTCCGTTTTTAAAAAGTACTAAAATGGGAATCACCCCTAAAGATTTAGCTGACATAATCATTTATCTTTCTCAATTTACGATCGGTGACAAGGAATAATGTTTTTCAGGTGAACAGTTGGGGTTTAAGCAAAGCAGCTGTGCCTTTTTTTTTTCTTTTTAGAGAACTTCTTATCATCTTTCAAGAAACAGATGATGTTAAAAAACAAGCTGCTTTTCTAAAGTAGCCCATCTCTGTGTGTGTCTTATTGTAGGCTATCTATTCCCAGGCTGATATTCGGTGTTTTATTGTTTGTTTGGGGTTTTTTTCTACACTTTATCTTCTTGACTATTATCTTTTGTGCCCATCATCATGCATTTTTCTGCAGCCTAAGAACTATTTGCCCCAAATGCGATTAACCAAGGGTAAAGTGGGTGTGCAGTTATATCTTATGCTGCAGCTTGTCCACAAAGGACAGAGCTAAAGGTGAAGTCTATTGAACAGTTGCAACCTACTCACTTTAGTTTTTGCACCGTTTAACTGATTCATATGTATTGTAGTTCTTATCTCTACACACTTCCACAGACTCACCAAAAACTCTATATGTGTGGGTGAGGATCCGATTGATTACAATTTTAGTGACAAAAAGTAATTTATCAAAACAATAAAGAAAGTTCAACAAAACTACAGGTAAACTAAAAGGGCAGTAAAAAGCTCAAACTATAGAGCAGAATTAGTTGTAATAGTGGATTCACATATACCAATAAGGCAGCAGGCAAAATGCTGTATGTTTCTGAATTACCTCCTTGTACAGACATTTATATTTGGAAAATTTAAAGTCTTCCAGGAACAGTGAACCGATTATCTTACTTTTCCACACCCTGTAAAATCTAACATTCATTGAGCCAAAAGATTTTAAGTGAACAAAACTGGATTTTTATCAATTTGTTGTTTATACTCCTCTTGAATAAGTAGTATGAACTAACAGATGTAATATTTATGATCATTTTAAATATATAATCTGAATCCATGCAAGAAATGTGAAGGTTTTGGGACTTTGCTCAGATTCAGGTCTCAGATTTATTTGCCAATCAATGTAGCCAGAACTGCAACACAAGTAAGTTTGCTGTTCAATGTCAGATAATAATATTGCCTGATCTGCTGGTTGCATGGTGAATTATCTATTATATTATCGCTCAGTTTAAGAACATCACTGTCCTTGATTGCATGAGTTCATGATAGTGTAATATTACACGCTATACTTAATGTTGCACCATGGGGAGCTATAACTCAATATCATCCAAAACAGATTTTGTGAGTTATTTAGGAGCTAAATGGGCAGTTCTGTTAAGTTAGCTGGACTGAACAAGCTCACACTGAACTCAGTCAATCAATTACATATTTATTTAGTGAAAAAAAATACCAAATAGTTATAAGCATAACCTAAAAGCTTCTTTTATATTGGTTTTAAGAACTATTTAGTGAAACCTAGATGTTAGAACATATAAACATGAAACATAAATGTATAATCTGTAAGTAAAGCTGACTTATTCCAAATAAAAATAGTTTATTGAAATGATTCCAATTTATTTAGATAAGAAGTTTGACTTCAGTGAACTTCAGTGGGTTTCCAGTCTTTCCATATAAGAGGAGGGCCAGGCAAGAACCTTCTCTGTGCGTGCAAAGTATGCATTTTCTACCATGATGTAATGAGAAAAAATATTAATTACACTGACATTTATCAACATGTTAAATGTTAATCTGTTTCATAATTTAGCACTTATCAATAATAAATTATTCCTTCAGCATTTAATATGCATATTAAAGTATGCAGCTTTAAACAGAGGTTAAGTATCAGCTTTGGTGCAACATGCTTAATTTGATTTCCTTGGCTGCTACAGATTTAAGATGACATGTCTAAATATTCTATTTCACCTGCACTGAGGAAAACTGTTTACTATTTATAAACTATACTGCTAAAAGCTTCAAATTCTGTGCAGATGTGGTGCAGTGCTGACGTATAGTAATAATATTATTTCATTTCATGCAGATGCTCCATCTGCACTGATGAACATTCACTCACCGGGGCATGTTGTATATTTGCAGGAATGTTGCCCCCATACTCTCGACTCAGCCTGTGATTATTTGTACCCTGGGTTTATTCATAGATTGTGTAAAGGACTCAATACCATCAGTTCAGTGTGTTTTTAGGTGATTGTTTAAGAAAAAAAAGAAATGAGAGTGAGAGACCACTTTCAAACTGAAGTAACATATTACTGTCCCATTTACTTTATGATACATGGTTCTCTGCTCAATAACTCTCCAATTTTACAACTGCTATCTTAGCCTAAGAAATTTGATCTATAGGTAAAAAAGGTGGGAGGATATCACGTAATCTCATGCAACACTTGGCCGACTATATCATTTCAGCGTGCCAAACAAAAGAGGTGTCGGCCCATTTATTTGGTCATTCTGATTTTGGTAAAAAATGACTGTTTGAAGGCACTGAAAGCAGTACTCTGTCATCACCACAATAAAAGATGAATATTCAGTAAATGAGACAGTTATGTTATGTCCAGCTACACACTAGAGTGTGACAATCTACATACCCTTTGTCCCAACAAATGTTCAGTTGAAGTGAATGGAAAGGAAGGAAATGGTGTGACAGTAACTTTAAACATGATTTCATAGTTGGTCTTGCTTTTTGATCTGCCCTCTGTGAGTGACTCTCAACACATTTTTCAGGAGCAGCGACTCACAAACCTGATGCAGTAGAACCAGAGAAACAAACAGACCACACCGTAAAGATTGCCGGGGTCATTGCTGGCATCCTCCTTTTCGTCATCATCTTCTTAGGCGTGGTGCTTCTCATGAAGAAAAGGTAAGCTATTTTTGTCCTCCCTTCTCACTGAAATACAATATCATATATGTCCAACTCACATGCCACATACAAAAATTAAATACCTTCTTTCCTTTTTCATTTCCTATTGTTCTTCCTCAAAATCGTCAATGGCATCATAAATAACTAATTTGATTATGTTGATACGGCCCATTTGCGCTGTTTACAGCCATGAAATACAAGTGTGCCATGAAAAATTAATCAGTTTCTACGGCGCCTTCAAAAAATGCACAGAACTTCAGTGACACTGCAATGGGAATAAAGGGAGAAAATGTTTTTCGAACATTATGGTGTGGAGAGGAGGCGTAGAGGAGATAAGAAAGAAAATAAGATCAGAGGCTGAAGACGAAAAGAGCCTGGCTGCATAGCTGAAGGCAAAGTTTACATTAACTCTTGGACTCCATACTCTGGGGATACCCACTGCACATATCCCACTAATCAGAGGAGCTAATACTCTGCAAATATCAACCCTCTTTTGTCCAAAGGAAAGGTTTGAAGTAACACAGTATCCATTCTTGTGGATATTTCTTCTTAGTTTTCTGCTATATCTTTCGAATGTTTAACATTTAGCTGCCAATTGTTTAGTATTCATTTCTCTTAAACTGTTTTTACATTTGCAAACATTACATGCTCAACCATCAGTTTGTGTTTATGTGGTAGAAGAACACAACGGAATACCCAACTGTCGAGTGAAAGGATAGTTTAACATGGTGTTTGACATTTTATGCAGAGACAAATTAGAAAGATGTGGCATGTACTGTATATGGTATTTGGCTACAACACGTTAGCCCTTAAAAAGGTCAATTACAAACCATATGCCTTTAGAGGTCAATTATTCATAAATATCTACCTGTTTTTAATTAACTATTAGTACAAATTCAGCTGTGAGGATCTCAGAGATTCGTTAGAGAACATTAATGAAGGATTGCCAGAGAGAAGTGCAAGATCGGTTTGAAAAGGAAAAAAATTATGCAAGTCATGTCCTCCAAAAAGATTTTCTTTATAGAACATTAGCTTAAAGAAGAAAACAATAAGGTATTCCATTGATAAATTCAAAAAACAGTGGAAGATTTTACCCTTCTCAGATAAAACTCATACAAAACACCCTAAGCTCTCCATCTCTATTTCAAAACATACTGAACAACAACATGCTATAGAGAACCTTCTTCTTCACGACAAAAGTAAGACTGTTTAGACTTGAGCGAATCATAGGAGCTAAATACTGGAAAGTAATGGAAGAAAGTCTGGTTGGGGTCACAAAAAATTTAGGCTTGGACTGTGTGACATTTTATCAGACAAAAAACATTAAACATAACGGGTACGATGAGACGACCAACATCAAAAGTAATACATGTGTTCAAATGGCCCAGTCTATGTCCAGAACTAAATCCAAATCAGTATTAATAGGAGACAAAGAAATTGACATATGGAAAAGCTGTCAGTGTAATTCAACTGACTATGGTTTATTAAAAAATATAAAGTAAAAATATAAAATGTTCTTTCTTTGATTATCAACGACCTTAAAGATGCACCCCCGATGATTGGCACTTGTAACTGCTGAGAAAGTTGCTAATGTTGATTTGTGATAAAAAATAAAGACTCTTTTGTCGGTTAATCATATAAAATTTTCAAAGATTATGTTAAGGCTGTTTATTGTAAGTTTAATGATATAAAAAATTTGGGTTTCCTTGTTTCAACGAGCTGCAAATAAATAGATAAAGTAAATGTAGATGTCTGGAAAGGAAAATATCTACCATTTTGGACTGATATAAATGCCATGTTCCATGTTTACTCTTGCTGGTAATATAGGTTTCATTTCCCACAGCATGGCCTTGTTTATGTAGCACAGCAATCAGTGGGTGGGTGTGAAAATCGGCACCAAGTAATAGAATTGTTTTCAATTAGCCTTAATCAAACCGGAGATGGAGAAGACTCCGTTGGTTAAATTTTGTCTAATTTACTGTCACCAACCAGGGAATCAGAGTTGTGTTTCGACATTTGAGTCACTCATTAAGTTCCAACCTTAGAGGTCAGATATGGTAATTTTCTTTACAAGAGTATAAAATGATGTGTTGATAGAAAGGGAGGCAGATCAGATTCACTGCAATAAAACTTCTCCGAACTTTACTTAAACTCCCCTTACAAACACATGACTCCAAGCGATCACCTTTTGCCCTCACAATCACTGGTTTACCTCCACGTGTGCCACCATATCTGATTTTGTTCATTTCTACTCTTTTTTCAAACATTAATATATTTTTACTTTTTCTTTCCTTTTCATTCCATCCCCTCCCCACCTCCTCCACCACTGCCTAAATCCTACCACCACCCCTCTCGGCAGAAGAACCTATCACTCCTACACTTACTACCTGTAAGTAACCACTTTGTGTAATGTTAGTGCCATGCTTCTCACCCACACGCTGTTTCCCTCATGCATGCAAAGAGCCATGTCATCCACCTCCTGCCCAGAGCTATTACAGAGGCCCAGCTGTAATCTCGGCTGGAGGGATGGAATACGCCACTCCAATGCATCTCCACGCTCTGAGCACATCATACTGTATGTCACATTGGCACGACTTCAGATGAAAAGCAGACAGGCGCAGCTACGCCCCCGCAATTACGAACCTGACACCGGAATGCTGCTGCTGACATAATTTCTGTTGTACTTTACAGAAATTTGTTTTATGAAGGGATGAAGCCGAACTTGCTGCCTTAATGATTGTGGAACTGCCAAACTTATCTTACGAAACAGAAAAAAATAAATCAGTGCAGCTACTGATGCATTTTTACTGAGTGGGAATTTTTGATTTGCCTCCAGTGGTTTCATCTCTGTTGACTTGTCAAAACTGCAGTTTTTGAGGTGCCCATCACAGTGCTTCTATTATTTATTATGTGAACTTAAAGAAGTTGGTCCAAATATTTTCTTGAATCCTTTAAACCTACTATGACTCAATAAGTCTGTGTGGAGCTAATTGTATTTATTACTCTAGAAATTTAAGCATGAGAAAATATTTTGGACCTTATTAATAAATCTCTATTTGCATGCATTATTCTTTTTTTTTACCCCTACATTATTCTTCAGTGGTTATGTTGATGCATGTTTTTTTGACATCTGATGCACATACATAACACTAGCTCTCTATGGTGATGGTGGAGTCATGTTTGTAGCTGGCAGGAGTCAATCACAAATTAACTTATTTTATATTTACATCTCTAACTTTTATAAAAACAATAGCCACAGCCTCTCTTATTCCCTCCTAATACAACAGATGATTTGACATCACACCATTTAGTGGTAAAGAAGCTTATTCTGCGGCTCTACCTTACCGCCTGTAGCTTGTTGGCTCCCCTCTGAACGGCCTTTGTGATGGATGCCTACTAATCTGCCTTGAGATGGGCTCTGATCTGAGAAAAGAATGGAGGCTGACTCACATCAAAGAACATCCCAGAATACACCTGGAGATAATACTACTCTGAATACTATACGTGTCACTCATGTTAGATCACAGCTGTCTTGAACACAAAACCTAGATGACTTAGTGAGGTGGCATCTTCAAAGCAACGAACGAACACAACGGCCATAACTGAGCAGGGAGAGATTGTTTAGCTGTCAGTCTAATAAGGAAATATTGCATCATGGTTTTGTTTTTTGTTATTGAATACATATCTCGTGGTTTCATGTAACTTCATTTTTTATTAAATTAGACTTATCAAAGAGCTAAACTGATGTCCCATTAGTTTCAGAACTCTTCTGCTGATATTGGATAGTATTTTACATGACACACAGCAGTTAAATATGATCAGAGGTTTTACACAATGTGTGAAAACACCAAGGGTGTCCTGTTTCAACTCTTTCATTTCTGGTACAATACCATATTTGCAGATTTGAGCTGAAGAAGCCTCTTGGATTAATGGCCAAATGTCTTCTAGAAAACTTCACGTCTAGTTGCTTAAACTGAACTTTCCAAGCTTGACCGTGACCTGGATGACTGAGAACCATCGCAGAAATTTCTTGGTTTGCTTGCTTTGTTGCAACAGGCCTGGGGGTCATCCACCGGTTCCATGGGAAGCAAAACCATCCCTTTAACTAGCTAGATAGATATTGTGAATGCTAACATTTCAATAGCATTTTAAAAGGAGCACGATGAAGTATCATAAGCTGATTATCCACTTGTAGTAAAAAGTCAATTAAAAATGTATTTATTTCAAACTCTTAGAATATCAGGTTGACTTATTAAAAAAACAAAAAAAAAATCTAAATAAATCTTTTTTTATTTGGTTGTCACAATCAAATGTAAGTCACTTGTTACTCAAACCCAGAGACTTCTTTATTGAGTGCATACTGATGTTTTGGGACTCCTGAGTCTAATCCACAGCTCTGATGGGAACTGTGTTGCCAGTCGTAAGATGACAACACCTGTATGATTGATGAATCCCATTAATTTTTCGACGCATTCATCAAAGTCCTTTTAAGCCACAAGAACATCCTACAGACTGCAAAATATATGCACTTTAGGTTTACCGCCAGAGGTGTCTGTGAGGGCCCTTGCCCATCACTGCATCAGTCAGAGGGCTCATTATGGATGCAGTTACATGTTCGATCAAATATATGACCGCCTTTTAATCAGGTGGCTGCACTGGCTGCTTTGCATGCTGCTGCTGGGGGACAAGAAAGATCAATTGGCATAGGGCAGGAGCTGTGATTGGGTCTTTATTCCCATAAGAACTGGATTCATTCATCAAGTAGCGATGAAGTTCAGTTAAAACACACTTACTGTGCTACTTTCTCAATAGCCTGTCTATATTTCCTTGTTTTCCATAAATTTCAGGTATGTGATGTGCTTATAAATTCCTTAAAGCTACCTTTGCATTTTTGATCTTTGTCATTTAAGATAAAAAATACTCTGTCTCAAGTAAACATTAAGAAAGCTACAACTGAAGAAATATTTTACTATAGTAAATAAGATATTGTTTCAATGTAATTTGGAATTTACATTTTGATATGGTGCATATGTAGTGCATCATTTTTTTTCTTGTTTTTTTTGTGACATCTTAGAATATTTTTTGTAGCTTGGCCATCCTGGGAAAGTTCATCAGCTTTACATATCTACTCTGGTTATTTGTGTTTTGGGTAAATTGATGATAAATGTAAATTACTTTTTTCATCGTTTCTTTAATTTTTTTAGATCTGGTGTTACGGCTACTCTGGCATGCTAACGGATTTCCAATAAATCAAAATGTGCCAGAGTAGTCTCTGGGAGGAGGGTTT
>JAUZNJ010035178.1:0-12378 GCA_034780135.1 Jordanella pulchra
ATATATGTATATGTATATATGTATATATATAGGCTAATTTTATTTTTTTAATTTAGATATTTTTAATTTACTTTAATCTAAAGTAAATTAGTATAAATTACTTTTAATTTACCTCAGGAAAAAGAAGCTTGTGAACACTGTAAAAAAACAATGGTAACAATTTGCAATAAGTAAACTTACTCAAATGTGTATCTCCTTCAAATATCTATGAAATAAACAAGAAAAAAAATAGGTCTACTAAAAAGGATTCGGGTTTTGGCCATCAAAATCATGAAGAAGATCTGATGACTTGATAGTTGTCTAGCAGTCACTTAATGAGGCCCTCCATGAAGAGCCATAAACGTAAAGAAGTTAGTGGTTTACGGATGCTGTACGAAAGCATATTGTGAAAGGCTGAGAGGAAATGAAAAAGTGTGGTAATAAAAGGTACAAAAGCAACAGGAACAACTGGTACTTTGACATGACTTCGAAGCAAAACCCATTCAAGCATTAGGTGCTGGAGTCAGGGCCCTTTAACAGTACCTCCATCTGTAATGGAGTGGGGGGAAAATGTTGTGTAGTCACAGTCACGTCACCTGTACCCTCTAACCTCAGCAGCTAACAGTGTGCATCTCCTCAACATAAGGAGGGAGGGTGGGGGTATGCGACCCTCCCCCCCTTTCTTGCAATTACTCTGTGAAGCTTTCCTGTTTAGTGTCTCCCTCCAAAAGGTCCCCCAAGAGGTCTGCGAAAGACACCAGATTATGTAGAGCTTTTTTCTCTTGTGTACCTCTATGTGTTCTTTTCCCATTTTCTTACACTGTGGGAAACTTAACACATATGTTCCTTAAAGAAGAAATGTGCAATATTTTATCATTATTAAAGAATTAAAAAAAGTGATGTGAAGAACTAAAGATACTTTTTCGAGGGACTGAGATATGGTATGTGACGTCACCCACCATCTAATATTTGTTGTTTTTCAATCTCTTGCTTGCCAGGCAGGTGTGCAGGCTATGGAGTGAAATTCACACTGGAGTGTTCAGTTCCTTTTAACTTATCTCATTCAGATAGAGCTTTGCAAATTGGACTCTTTCCATTTGCGTTTTCTAGGTCATATTCTTCGGTATTAATGTACAATAAAAAAAAAAATTGCTTTTAACCAATAAAAATGCTGCTGCTAACCTCCATACTGACCAACAGAAACTGGTCTTCACTCCAGAGGAAAATGTGCCCTCAGAAGTGAATGTAATCTGTAAATGCAATTTGAAAAGAATGTCAATTGTAAAACTCAATCTGAAAAAGGAAAAAAACAACTTTCAAAACAAATAGAAAAAATACATAAAAGAATTATATTATAAGGGAAGTTACTTGAAATAATGAAATCTGAGAAATAGCGAAGTTATTCTCAAAACCCATTTTTGATAAATAGGTTTTTCAAAGTTTCATTTCTGGTTTTAATTTCCATTTACAAAACATGTCAAATTACTGTCACACATCTTGTTTTGGTCTACAGTACACAACAGCCCAACCTAATGATAAAAGTTCACCAATGGCTCCTTTAAATAGTTGAAATGCTTTAACTTTCTGACGATATTTTAGTTCATTATGATGGATCTATAAGCTAACAAGCATCTGACTGGTGAGATCAATTAACCATAAGCCAACAACGTTGTTCCCACTCATAGTATCATTTACAAGTCCAACAAAATGGCTCACATCAAAACCAGGTATCAATCTAATTAAAAAACAAAAACAATGAGGAGTAACACATTAGCAGACATGAAACCGAATCAGTCGACTCATAGATAACAGGAGGACCCGATCAAGGCGGCAATCTTAAAAATTATTAATGGTTAAATACCACAGCTTAAAGGGTTTAAAGATACTAATTTAAAATCACAACCTGCTGATTTTAAACAATTCTGATAGAAACATCCAGACAATCCTATCCTTATCCATTTTATGCAGTAATATATGTGGAGGAAATAATATAAGAGTACAGGAGGTCAACATGTCTTACTTGTCTAGATGTTTGACCTATCAACTGGGATTTTTAAACTTTGGTGAGCAGAACCAGACTGTGTCCTGTTCCCTGTAAACAAGAAAATCACACCTACAGGTGTATCAATGTATCTGGGTCATAATGGTGGGAAACTGGCTCATATTGGTTTGAAAGCTCATAATTTCTTTAGTTTTCTGTTGTACACCTTTATAGAAATTATATAAGAAAAGTTTGTCTGCATTCAGAAATATAGGTTTTTTGTGACATCATATTTTTGATCTACAGGGTAAAATGGGATGTGAACCAAACCACTGCAGCTATGATAAGCTTTTTACAAGGTTTATCATTTTCTTTTAATGGAAATGTCTGACCCATTTTCCACTAAAATCATTTGAGAGGTGAGACACTGATGGACAAGACGCTTGGCCCCAAGTCTCTCCTTTAATTTTGGTTCTGTCAGATTAGGGTCAGGAGTCAGTGCAGGGCAGTTAGTTCTTATGCACCAAGTTTGCTCACTTGTGTCTATATTTGCCTTTCTTTGAGTCATGGTTTGCAGTACGCTGAAGCTTTGAAAGTTAAATTCAGTTGAACTAAGGGGTCCACCCAATTTATGATAAACAGTCACAAACCACAATGTCCTTTACCTAAACATTGGCAGACAGAGGTTAGGCCCTCTCCATCAGATTTGTCACCTAAGAGAATAATGTCCACCTGCTACTCCAAAGGCCAGAAGAAAGTGGAGGTTTGTAGCTGGTGAATCTGCAGAAAGTTGCTAGCCTCTCCGCTCATACACCTTATCAACTGGTGACCCAACTCTGTGATTTTACGTGGCTAAGCATTCAACACTCCGGGTCTCTTCCACTTTATATTATAACTACTGGTTGTTGAATGGAGAAAATGTATGATTTTGACTCATTGTTCTACACTGGTAGTTGATTAAGATCCAAAAAGTGACCGGATCTTTCTAAGACGTTTGTATAAAACTGGCGGTTCCTAGAATTTTGTAAAAGTAGAATGGGAGGTAGATCTTTTGGTTATTAGGCTCCTCTCCTGTAGAACCAACTATGAGGTTTAGTCCATGAGGCAGACACCCTGTCTACTTTCAACGTTAGGTTCAAAACTTTCCTTTCTGATAAAGCTCATAGTCAGAGTGGCTCAGGTTGTCCAGAGATATCTGTACAGTTCTGCTGCTATAGGTTTAGACCGCTGGAATACATGGGGACCACCTTTCATCGTTCTGATTCATTCAATCTCTATTTTCCAATTCTGCAGTGTTTGTTAGTTCAACCTCTAACTTTATGCTCTTTCTGCTTTTTCTTGCCATAGTAGCTTCATCTGGTCTGTTCTTGTTTGGCTGTGACACCATCCTGGTGGGAGCCATAAGCTGGGCTGCTATCATTAAAAACTTCAACCGAGTCTGGTTCTGCTGGAAGTTTCTTCCTGTTAAACTGAGTTTTTCTTCTCCATTGTCACTGCATGCATTCTTGACGTGAGCAATTGCTGTTGAGTCAAAAACCAAATGCAAGCAATCATCTGCTTTCACCACATGCTTACCCAGTAGGACAAATCCTGCAATGACTAGAGGCCATCAACTGGATTTAGATGTGGTAGGACTTGATTAAGTCATTTTTGTAAAGAGCCTTGACGTAACATGTTTTAAACTGGAACTTTAAAATAAATTGAATGGCTTGAGTAGATTTAACTTAATATGAATTGATTTTAGTGGGATTAATCTGAGCTTGGCTGAATTGAATTGAGTTGAAATTAATTGAATTAAGATGTTTTGTTGATTGAGGAAAACCAGACCACTTGAAATGAATGATTTAGCAGGGAGAGCATGGTGCATCTCAGAAATTGAGCTTTTATGTGGCTATAGTTTTTCCTTAATATTATTTTTCTTTTTTCCAGTATTTCAATACATTACCTGAAATCTGGATTACCACTAGTGACGTGCAGAAGTAGAGAAATAACAGCAGAATTAGTTCTCTTCACTCCAAGACAGTATTTCACTTCTCACAGGATTTCCACTGATGGCCTTTACATTATTGAAGATAACAATTTCTATCTCTTGTTTTGAAACAATTAAAACAAACAACTCATTTTAAGTTATCATATGCAACGGTTCTTCAATTTCCTTGGACCTTTTAAAAAACTCTGAAATTGAATTTATAAGTAGTAGAAGTGGAAGGAAAAAGATATGCATTCAAATGGTAAAAAGAAAATAAAAATGATAATTTCCATATAATAAATAAATTGGGTTTATAAGTTTATGTTTCATAATTAAATATCTCGAGCTGTGCAAAGTCAATCTATAAATTCACAATTAATATTCATTTCTTTATCACATCTCATTTGTATTCATGCTGTTTTGAAATGAATAGTACAATCTCTGTACACCCTTGTTATAAACATCTATCAGTACTTCAGCAAAAATATGAATAATATTGATGAACAAAAATTCTTTCTCAGTATTTTCTGTGACACTGTTGATCTTAGCAGTTTCTAAAACAAACCAAAAAAACCTCAGAGAGAAAATGCCAACTAAAAAAGTGGATTTAGATGTTTTCGTACCATTGTAGGAGAGGCGAGGTTTGCTGAGACACATGATGAAGTGAACCTCCATCTCATTGGACGCCACAGACTTGGAGCAGACAGGACACTTGAATCCTAGGAAGACAAACAGTGATGTTCAAAAACAGCCTCCAGCTTTAATATCACTATCCAAATTAAAGGTTTAAAAGGCACTCTTTAGATATCTTTATGACCTCCTCCAGGGGTTTTTAAGATTTTAAAATGATGCACATTCATCTTCTTGTAGGATAACGTAAAGTCCAGCAGCCCCAATGATGAATTACCCGTCAGCACACCATTTAACTCTGCTGCTCAGGGCTACTGGATCCCCTCAAATGCCAAACTTTGAGAAATTAGTCGGGGATGCAGCTCTCTGACAGGAATCCCAGTGATGCTCTTTCTGTTCCTGCTGTAACATAGACCTGCTAATGCTCACAGCTGCTCATATCCACTGTATAATTATTGAAATATCTCAGCGACAATCAAGTTGCAGGGAAGGACCTTACATTGTCCAAGTACAGCATGTTTAAAAGGTCACATTAATAATTTGAGATAAGAAATACAAAATTTTAAAAGGAGCCTCTCCTCAGTTTGCTGGGATTTGTTACTACTTTTGCTTTGTGCTGATCCACGTTAATATTTAAATTTTCCTTTTGATTAAACTATCAACAGGATTTATACAATACTGTATGGAGGTATCAATGTTTCTAATACTTTTAAATAGTTGGAAGATTTCCAAATTAATGGCTGATGGACTTTGAAGGCAAAAAAGGATAAAAGTCTTGTTGCTTAATTTAGTCTTATCGCTAGTAAACAGCAGGCCTTTGTTTTTAGTATTTTCTTCTAGCTTCTGTGCTTCGTCTGACTTATTTCAGACACTTTACTGATGCCAATATAGCTAACTTTGAGTCTTCATCCCTCATTAATGATTTTCATATAGAGTAGGATCAACACGACTGGCTGTCTGTCAATCACATCAGATACAACATTTTATTCAAAAGAATGAAATGTTAAAGCTGTGAAATGATCAGAAACTGCACTTTTTTATATTTTAAAACACTTATGATAGTGCTTTATAGCTTTTTTCTTGTGTTTTCTGATTTTACTTTTCAAACTCTTCAATATTTGATTGTTTAAAGCACCCAGAAGCAAACTAAAGATTTCTGCACAATTGATATGTGCAAGATTTCACTTGAATTTAATTATCAAAAACATGACATTTAAACAAAGTCCTCTAAGCTTTATTGTTTGGAATAGCAATCTTCTAATAATGGATTACAAACAACATGAAAGCCTCATACTTTTCACAAAACCACCAATATGTTGGCATTTGATAGCTCCAAATACAGTAAACTAAAAAAAAGAGAGAGCTAAGAGAGATTTTCTTTTTAGCAAACAGAACAACAACCGACTTGTGGCTATTAGCTAAAACGTTCATCTTAAATCTAAATGGTGTTTAGTAATTCTATTTTTTTTTGTTATTAATGATAGATTTTAAAAAACATTCTGCTAAATGATTTTGACCATTAGAAAAACGTGAGATTTTATAAGTAAAATGCTGCGTTCTGGACATATCAAATAAAACATACGAATTTTCAAAATGTGTCTAATATTTATGGTTCATTAAGCTCCTCCATCCAACTATCTGGCTACAAACAGAACGGTTGCAGTTTTTCTCAAAAGTGAACACAGCTTTGTTAAAAACACAGAGGTCACAAAACAATTAGATCACCAAAAAAAAAACACTTTTAAAAGAGCAGAATGGCCAAAAATAGACACATTCTTGAAAGGGAATTTTTGACTCCAAACTATCCTTACATTTAACCACACTTGCTATAAAAAAAACAAACAAAAAAGTATGTTATCCTAAAACTGCAAGGTGGTTCTCTAAGGCTGCTTATTCCTCCAAAGTGGAAGAGGGCTGGTGCCTACCTCCAGCAGGTAAGACTGCAGGGCATCGCTCACACCTTATTAGCACATACTCCCTCCTAAGGGCAACTTACCGAAACAGGAAGTGTATGCAAATTCCTAACACAAAGACACCAACCCGAAACGTTCTTGGTACAAATGAACAGATCTAAAAACTGATCTCAGCTGCAGCTTTATAACAACATATCATGTGATTGTAGTAGCAGTATTTCTTTTTGCATTGAGACGATAAATTTTACAAAGCATATTTATACATTGTTGTTTGGAACCATTTGTTTTCCTTTCGTACGGATGTAAAATGTAACGGTATTGTTCTATGTGATCATTCTTTAAAAAGCTTCTTTAAAATGATATAAAACACAAAGGCGGTCATTCAGAAAATCTTTGCCATTCATTTAAAAATCAACAAAGTTTGCTCTATGGAATCATTTATATCATTAGGAAAGACGAGCATAGCTCAGACCCTAAGGAGGACCCATTTCTTACTTTTTAAGACTGGTAATTTTCTGGTGTCTACTAATGAAATAAACCTACGTGGTGCTGCTTTAAAAACACAACTGATCCGAATATTTTAACAATAGGCAGGTTTGCACATCAACATTTATTACAAAACCAAATGAAATATAAAAAATTGTTGTAATCGACCAAAATGCAGAGTGATGCTCAAGACCCACATGGTGAGTTTTAACAGATATCAATCAAGTTGGAGGAAACAGAAACAGGAAAGGAAAGATGAACTGAGGACCCGATGAAAACAGGCAAATGACTGAGACCTTGAGGAGAGGGGGACACAGTCGCAAACAGTAAAACCAAAACAGGTGCAGAGAGTTAATTAACAGAAGGCGTGGTCTGAGGGGAGAAAACGTCTAAAAGGGAATAGAAAAATACAAACTATAAGGAATGAATTAAGAGAATAGCTCAAAAATAATACTGAATACTGACTAAAGAAGATGAAGAATAAACCAGCTAAAAATGCTAAGAAATAAGCAAGAGAAATAAACTACAAAACAACTGGCAAAAGTAAACAAACCATCTAATTATAAAAACTAATGGCACAAATAACAAAGACCCGAATGGCCAAACTAAAAAAAAGCTTAAGGCAAAACCAAAACACAGAATAAGGTAAAAATTAAAACTTGACAAAAAAAATAAACTAAAAAAAAAGAATAACCATGAAAGAAAACAAATACTTCAAGTTCTCAATAAAAACAAGGCAAAACTAACAAACAAAAGTAGATCTAAAGACTCAAAACAACCCCAAACTACTATCATGAAAACACTATCTTATCGTTTCAATGTCACTGACTAAGTAAAGTTGCATTTTTTGTTGAATAAAAGCAATTAGTACATGTTTCACTGTTTGGTTTTAATACAGGAACATTTCGGTAATTTGACTCAGGCTTATTATGCTGTTAACATCTCATTTTGGCCCAAACTCATTTAAATCACATTAAGCCATCTGCACAGTCCTTCATTATTTACTCACTTTCACAATGAATGATTTAAAACAAATATATTGCACTCATTTGTGCATGTTTGCCTACTTTTATCCCACATTTTCACAGATTTTTTTGTCTTCCTGGAGCCGTCTCAGCAGGCTCCTCTTGCGCTGTTTAAATGGGACCCATTTGCCCTAATGATATTAGTTAAACACATAACAGCTAATTATATCATCCACTGGGCCACATGAGCTGAGTTTGCTTACAGCTAAGAAAACAAACAAGTTCTCTGAAAAAAAAGAGCCCTAACAAAGAAACAGTTTGATATGCATTTGGTCTATTTGGTCTATAGTGTGAATATTTAGCATAAACTATAGATCTTGCTTTTGTTTTGTTTTTTTGCTCACTCTTAGCAGGACCATGTTTTAGGAAAAACCTGTGATTAATTTCTTTTATTTTCGTCCAGAAAGAACAGAAATATCCTTTATGCAGGGGGTCATTCAGGTTTGTCGTTTTCAAAGCAAAAAAAGCAAATGGAAGCAAAGAGTTTCAGACATTACTAAAAAACTATATAGAATAACAACATGAAAAAAACACTATAAAGTTTAAATAAACTGTAAACAGGAATCAATATAGTTATAGACTACAGCACAGAAAAAAGAAAAACTACATGGATAGCAAAACAGCATACTGTACATAGAGTGCAACAGTTAATTGTGCTGAAAAGCCTCAAAAAACACGGACCAAACAGAGAAAAAAAGAATGAAGGGTATTTCACTTTATTCTTTACTAGATTCCTTTGTTTATTTAACCTGTTTTCTTTATGCTAATTTCAGCTATGCCTGTTTCTTAGGTCTATTTATATACTTGTTGCTTTGCCAGATTCTTGTTGTTTTGTACAGAGTCCTCTTTAGTCCAGTCCAGTGTTCTGTTTGAGTACCATCCAGCTTAGATTCTTTGTATCTGCAGCACACTAAGATTTGTTTTAATTACTGTAATAAAAACTGTTTCACTCAGTATCTACTGTATCTCAGTTTGGGTCATTTATTGATCGTACCCTCTTCACCCTGAACCCGTTCATTTCTACACAGCCTGCATGGCAGCATGGTGTCATTAAGTAAAAGCATTGCTAAAACAACTTTGCCCATTGCTGTTCGATAAAAGATGAACAACAGAAGTAAATCCCTCTCCACCACCCACTTTACAAAGAGCTGTAAAAATGAACAGGTGTGTTTTCAGCATGAGCAGCCTGTTTAGTGTCATGCTCAAGCATTCTAGACAGATATTCTGCACCTTGACAGGGCTACTCCAAAAATGGACCTTACTGACCAGGCATTCTCTGCCAGGATTTTTTTTGTGGCATACAAAATTAATGGTCCTATTATTTATGGAAAGTTGTCCAGTTTCTAAACAGCAAAGCAGTCTCAGACCAACAGGCTGCCAACTCAATGTTCGGCTGTCAGAATAATAGTGTTTTCCTGATATCCTGTACTCTGTAGTTATTGGGTGAGGTTATCCTGAACTATCTTTATAGTTATGCTGCTATAGGCTTAAGCTGCTCAAAGACATAAAGACCATTTTGCATCATCATTCTGCCTTATTCTGCTTCTACTCCACAATTATGCAGTACTTTTTAATTAAACTGCTGACTTTATGTTTAATTGATTGTTGTTCTTGTCATAGTAATCATCTAGTCAGCACATATTGAAGGAGACAAGAGTTGGGCTGCTACCTTCAACAACTTTAATTATAGATGATAGTATTGGGCCTATTATTCTGCATTTTGTCCCGTTTCATCTTGAACTAGCTATAGGCTCAGTTTTTACTGTGACTAACTGTAAAATGTGTCCTCTTTGCTCTTTTTAACATGAAAACTAGCTCACAGTTCATCTGCTTACCTTTTTTTTCCCCTAGACAGCTCTACCTATGGAGCTAGTTTATCCTTACCTTTTCTAACATAGCAAGTATTTATGGATCTGTGCTTCTATGTTCCTTTTGTATGTCTGCCTCTGTCTCATTGAACCCCCATCAGCCAGAGCAGAAAACCGTTCACAGTGAGCCTGGTTGTGCTGAAGGTTTCTTCCTTTTAAAAGGGGATTTATCCTTTCCACCATCACTGCGTGCATGTTTGGTTTCTGCGACACAACATAAATGAATATCTCATCCAGGAGGATCAAATCTTACAAGGCCAATGACTGGATGCGACTAGCTGGATTGCCTTTGATATAAAACTTTGAACCAAGTTGACTGGTGGACTTGATTGAATTGTTTCTGTAAAATTCCTTAAGATGTCAATGAGATGTTGTAAATTGGCACCATAGAAATAAGCTGAACTGAGTTGCTGGTTTGATGTAAAGATTTACACAAATGTCTTATCTGACCACAGAGTTTTAAAGAAATGTTTTGGTTGAAATCATAATGATTTTTTTTAATTTATGGTTTTGACCTTAAAACCGTGATTTTTAATGTTGTATAAACTGCTTTGGAAACTTCCAGCTTGCTAGTAGCTTATGAGGTTCGATGCAGCTTTCCAAATATGTGGTAAATAACATTTATTCCAGGATTTAGCAGGGAAAGTAATTTGAGTATCTTGGATACATTTTTCTCCTTATAAATAAAGAGTCTTGTTTGATTAACATGCAGTAACATAAATATAGGCTTTTAGATAATGACCATTTTTTTCTTTGGGATCCAATGTTTTCTAAAGCCCTGTAACTAACTGGTTTCTTTTAAAACATCTATGAAAAACACAAGAATGGGAACCAAATTCAGCAGCTGAATGTTAAGCTTTATGGGAAATTTGCTAATGATTGGTAGAACTTCTTGTAGGCTTTGGAGATGTTATCTTGGGCATGTGGCCTTCGCCTAAAATATTAGCAATTTTTTTTTTTTATTGTATAAACAATACAAAAGAATTTTGTGTTAGAAGTCTTATATAAAGCATTATGTTTTACAAATCCCTAGCACTGCTTATAAAGAAAACTGATTGTCTACATAAAACTGTCTTAGGTACTGTAGTTTGACTAATTGTAAAGTTATCCTGAAATGAATTTATTATATGTACTATTCTATGACAACTGACCCACTTTTCCCTTGGCTGCTATTTTCAGATGATCCAAAGGGACGAGCAGAAAAAAGTTGAGGAAATGAGAGAAAAAAAAGAGGTAGAAAATGAAGGTGAAGGAGCGGATCTGTTTTGAAGAGAAATTGTGATACATGGTCCAGAAGGAACCGAGCTGTGCAGTCCTTGCTTGGCCTTTCAGCTGAGCAGAGCACCACGGATCCTCGAGGACGTTTCACATTCAAGCAGCACATAAGGTCGGATAGGGACGAAAATAAATCACAGAACTGGATCATAAATTAATTATACTGGTGCTTATGTGAGAATGTGCCTGCGATGTGTGCTCAGGCTGTGTTTGGTCAGTAACCGTATTATATGCTCTGGGGATTTAGCTTAGGTCAAACAGAGATATCTTTCTTAAAAATAACCTTATGCTCTCTACTGCAGCTATTCGCGCATAATAAAACACAGCACTTTAAAAAAGGGTTTCTCTTTAATGGCCGTAAAAATAAAAAACAAAACAAATTTTCGACTGGAAAAACAATCATGACCAGAATAACAGTTTTTATAGATAGATGTTTTATACGGTTAAAAGGGTTCTAATTTATCTGGGATGTAATTGAATATTTGGAAGAATTAGCAACTTGAGACACTACAGTAGTCATAAAAGGCTGACCAAAATATAAGCCGTCCTTAAATTTCTCTATAACTTCACATGGGGGCGATAATCTGGATTTCTTAAAACATCCATCCATTTATCTTGTCCTGCTTAATCCGTCAGGGTTGCGGTTGGGCCGGTGCCTATCTCCGGCAGACTATGGGCGTAAGGCGGGGTACACCCAAGACAGGATGCCAGTCTGTCGCAGATGTCAGAAGTTGGATTCCGACCCACGCCTCCATATGAGACTGTGACCTGAACGCAGCGCCTTGGACTGCTTGGCTATCCTGACCTTTCTTAAAACATGCATATTTGAAACAATTTACATTATTTCAAAATATCTATGCAACTTTTTTAAAACCTGCATTGTAGATTCAGAATGATATGCAGATTCTAGATCACATTTCGTTAAAAATATTGATATTTAGAGTGAAAATTGTGTTTTTTTAATATGAGGATTATGACTTTCTGCCCAAGGCAGCACATTGTAAGAAGTTTCTGTAAAATTCACAGTATAAACTAACGTATTTATTTTAAATAATTTTTCAAAATTTGTTTTAAAGGATCTTTCGACCATATTTATCAGAGCTGTTTAGGTTAGAGTTTTGACAACTCCACTGACAACAATGGGCAATATTTTATAGTAATTTACATTAGACAAACATCCATCCATCTATCCATCCATCCATCCATCCATCCATCCATCCATCCATCCATCCATCCATCCATCCATCCATCC